>CM072518.1:12024524-12192841 GCA_036898135.1 Oncomelania hupensis | reverse complement strand
TTATTGCGTCGTGCTGGAATGTTCGAACTTTCTTTCGATTATAGAGAGAATATATAAGTGGTGTACTGTGTCTGCTTGAGAAGTGAAAAAACGATCTTGTATGCAGTTGTTGATGTATGCTGAATAAAGTTGGAAAACTTCATACGACGACTCCTGCCTTGTTTCTGAGTGAACAGGTTGCGTGGTTAAACGAATCTGAGTTACACTTATCAAGATTCAAGCATCGGGGCGGAATCAAACATTAATAAAATAACAACCGTGTAACAAAATCCCTTTGTAAATATCGTCTGCATTGATCTTTGGTTGTAGTAGACGTTAATAAAATATACTACTGCTGCCACATACAAACACTTGCGGCAAAGAAATA
Organism: Oncomelania hupensis; assembly: GCA_036898135.1. Taxonomy (NCBI): domain Eukaryota; kingdom Metazoa; phylum Mollusca; class Gastropoda; order Littorinimorpha; family Pomatiopsidae; genus Oncomelania; species Oncomelania hupensis. The sequence goes on along the minus strand of CM072518.1, from coordinate 12,192,474 downwards.
CAGCAATCAACTTACCCCAACAATTACTGCTTTTTCACAGCCTTTCTGTATTAATGATTGTCTGGATTGCGACTGTCATCACGCCTTGGTGTTCGGACGTCGTTTCAGCGTCAGGGGACGTCGTTTCGAGATCAGGGTTCATTTCAAGGTTTCCCGGTTATCAGGTTGACAGTGATGAGTGACCTAATGACGAAGTGGCCTCACCGACTTCATTCATAAATACCACACTAAAGCGCACCGAACTGAGTGACGGTATTTTTCTCTACGTCAATATCGATAATATAAATTAATACTAATTATTCTGGATCGTGTTGTGTGGACTGCGTGGCCTAATTAATATTTTGAAGATTTATTGGCTCGTAGTGAAGTGAAGTGACCCAGTTCATTTCACAAGAGAATTGGCGTATCGAGAACATGTGTGGCTGGATTAGAATGTCAAGGGAATGATGTATTTCAACTGAATGACTCTACGCTGTAGAAGTATCACGCTCTTGCTATTGAGTTAATTTGCCCTAATAGCTCAGTTGAACGTCGTGACCCATTGTGCACAGGGTGGAAAAAATACGTGCGGTTGGGTGGACACACTGTGAGGCAATTGTCCGTTTAGCGGGGAAGCTGGAATAGCAGGCAATGGTTTCTTTCTTTACACATTTGCTGCATTTATGGAGCATTCCCCATATATAGAGACGTGCACGTATTTTAAAACCTGACGTAAAAGGGGGAAGGAGGAAAGGTTGTGGGGGAGGGGTGGATGACAGTATGCAAAGTTTATTTTCCTTATTTTTTGTGGGTGGGTGGGGGGGTCAAAATCGTTGAAATTATACCCTGCCCGCCTTGCTATTGTTCTAAATTATGGAACAATTCAGTCCGCTTGTTCTGATTTGGAAGATTATGACTGTGTAGCCAGTTTTGAGATGGAAAAGTGACAGTTTTGCACTGTCACGCTTTCTCTGGAAAATGCGCTTCCTTGTCTCTTTATTGTGCTCCCAAAGCTGTCTGATTGAAAAGAGACGCCGTTCTGCACGTTTTCTCTTACATAGCAGAATTCAGTCTTCTTATCCTGAGGAAGCCGTGTAGTGATCATACACGGAGACGCAATCCGGCATTTGTTCTAAAGCAGGGAGTTTGGCTTTTGGAAGAGATGCGGTATGACGCAGTTGTTGTGATCACCGAGTTCGATGAGGACGGAAACCGGATGTAGGGAAAGCGATCAATAAAAGGGTGGAAATGGAGACTAAAGGGCTTGCAGCGAAAGACGAAGATTTTCTGTCTGTTGTCTATCCCAGAATCACAGTGTTGATGTCAGACTTTTGGTATAATGAATATCTTGCCTGCTTTCTGTCCTCTTTCATCTGCTTTTGATCTACACAAACTGCTGTCATGGCAATATCATCATCACATCATCATCACCATCACAATCATCAATAATAACAAATTTCAAGTAGAACATAACTGACAAACTGAAATTATGACGTAATTTGCCGTAGTAGGCCGATATTATTCAGTAATATGTCATTGCATATCAAGTAATAACCCCTGCTGGAAAGAAAAATAAACTTCAACGAGCGAGCACATTAATGACGACATGTGGTTGGGGATATATTTTGAAATGTTTGATAATCAAATAAATATTTGAATACCACATCTTGAGATTATAAATTCTCTTTTGACGCCATGTCCTTCAATCGCAGTAAAACAAGTTTGATGGTATTAGCATTTGTGTGTACCAGGTTTGTAGTGTGCGTGCATACCGGCCTAGTTAGCGCGTTTTACTGTAATAACGAGGTAGTGAGTGATGCGAGCAGACATGTAGAGCGACAACGGCATTGGGTTGAGCTGTGTCCCAGTGGCTTGATAGACGCCTATTGTTATTGATTCGCCTCCTCCCCATTCTTTTCTCTTAGGGCGTCCACCGACACGTTTTATACAAACAACGAAGTTCCTCCATCACTGAAAGTCAGCATGTTTCCTGTCAGCCTGTCGCGTGTTCTTGTTTCATGCACGTCCATAAACAACTTCCATGTCCGCCCCACAGCATTCCACGTCCTGTTCCGTGCTGTCCCTCAGTGAACATGGGAAGCTGGTCATTTTCAGCATTGTAGACACACTAACTTCTATACGTTGTCAGGGTTCAGCCTGACACAAAAAAGCTATGGGCCATTGGGCCCCTCAGATCAAATTTCAATGGGCCATGATTTCAGCAGTAATTTACGTACATGTAAAAGATAACCTGGAGATATTACAGAAATTAAAACAAAATAGATTATGTGAGTGTGCATGTGTTGTGAAGCATGTTTACCAACAAAACACTAACCAGAACAGGGATCAGTATTTTGACTTGACTCGGGGCTCACACAATCATCTTGCGTAGGATTAGCGGCGGTAGACTGTAGTTTAACAGCAGCAAACGACAGTCTAGACTGTCCTACCTCAAGTTTAGGTGGTTTTGTTTGTTTGTTTGTTTGTTTTTTTGTTTTTTTTTTTTTTTTTTTTTGGGGGGGGGGGGGGGGGCATTTTAAAAGCGGCACAAAGAAAAACACAAAATCCTCCTTGCACGGACACAACATACGCGCAGACGATAGCAAATTCTGATTTGGAAGAATCGTACAACACTTCTTATTGGCTGCAAGATCAACATCCGGGCCCTCATAGCCAATCGCTGAACTTGCCTTAGCAAAAGCACGTTTGTCGCCTCCAATACAGTGCACTGTTATTGTGGTGGCGCACTGGTACCAAAAATCGAAGCGCCATTCGGCCCCTGGCAAGAATTGTAGATGGGTCATTTTTAATTTTTATGCGTCAATGGCGCAGGGCGCGCTAGTAAACTGATCCCTGCGTTGTTATTGTTGTAGTTTGTGAGGCCTAGCTCAGTTGGTAGCCTCTGTACACGGTGTTTCTTTTACGTTACAGCCGTCCACCTTGGGGCCGATTAACTCCGTCTTTAGAAATCCAACGTCCGGCTACGTGAAACCCGGAAATACCCTGGGCTAGAGAGGTGATTCGTTAGTCCTGGACAGCGCAGGCTTTGCACCAAGTTGGCGCCTTACACAGTTAAGTTCGATCCTGATTGCTGCAAGCGCCTTGAGCAGCCCTTTGAGCTGATAAATTGCACTATAATTATATAAAGAACAGTTACTGGTTATATAATACTAGGCCTACTCTTGATTCTCCGTATGGTAACCTATTTCAATAAAGGACGACGACTTGGACGTCCCTCAGCATCCTATGGCTTGAGGTTTTCTTTGAACTGCCAATGACTGGCGATTACGTTGTCGTTGTCGCTGTTGTTGTAGCTAGGAACCATTAAATAGTTGGCTGTCATTGGCGTATTAGTCACAACTGTCTACAGAAACAGTTACCCTATTAGCCAAGAGGCACGGTGGTCTAATGGTAGTGCTTTGGCTTGCGGATCGGAAGGACCCGGATTCGAGCCCTGTCCGGGCCATTATGTTGTGTCCTTGGGAAAGACACTTTACTCCCGTTTCCTACTCCTTCGGATGACAGTATAAACTGAGGTCTAGTCTGTGTGTCGCATACATTCCATCGTAACGGACTTTACAGGTCCTGACGCTCATGTCCTATACGGGTGAGCGTGAGTGCCTGTAACAAGAACACACCCAGCATGGACTTGGTCCTTCTCCCCCATCCCTGGCTGGCCAGATAGTGCTCAGTTGTCCGGGCGTCAGACCATGCGCACAAAGGTTGCGGGTGGGCGTCTCGGGCGGTTTGAGTTAGATCCTGTATCGGCCAGCGCTTAGAGTCTGGTCAAGTACGGCGAGATAAGTGCGCTATATAAATCCTCAATAATTAGTTCACGGACTGTAAATGTTTGTAAGCGGTGTCCAAAGTGGTACGTTCATGGATTATTTTGCTATATAGCTAAAATCAATGCCAGCACATCATATTATGGTTGTTTTGTTGTTGTTTTTCCTGAGAAAAAGAAGAGGGACGCCTTTTCGCTAAAGGCTTCGTCGTTTGATGAGCGAAAATGATGTAATGAGAATGCTATTGTAGTTATTGTGTGTGAGCGGGATGCTTTGGAGTGATCGGATAAGTCCAGCGTGAGGGATGGCTAGGGAGAGCGCCAGATGGGATGGAGGTGACGAGTGTCGTTCGGGAGAGGAACCAGGGAGTTTGTGTGTGCGTTTGTGTGTGCGTATGGAAAAAAATCCCAGTCTTGTTTTTATTTATTTAATTTCCGCCAGTCTCCCCTTCACAGACATGTTCTTCTGTTCGTTTTCTTAGAATTGTAAGTTAAATGCTTCTTCATTGGTTGACAACGATATCGAGTGGTCAGTGGCTCCTGTTGTTCCCTTCCGTTTTGTTGGCGTCCCCAGCCATGCTTCCTTTCCGGCTGCGCTCTGTGTAAATATTTCAATGTATTCCATGCTGTTTTATTTCCCCCAATTTTAGCGTAGATGTTATTTTTCTCTGTATAGTTTTTGTTTATGTGTTTTTTGGGGTGGGAAGAAGGGGTTGTGTGTTGTGTTGTAATTTTCTTCTTTCTTTTCTTTTTTTTTTTGTGTGGGGGGGGGGGGGGAGGGTAAAGAGTGAGGTGGGAGGGGGGTGATTTGAATTTCAAATTGAATTATTTGCTCTAGCACTTTTTTGTTTGCGCTTGTTGGCTTTCTTGGTTTTCCTAAAAGTATGCGTGTTCATATTTCAGTTTAGAATACGGTTTTCTTCCCGTTTTTTTTCTTTTCTGTTCTTTTCTTTTTATTCCTCGTTTTGTGTGGGGTGGTGGTGGGGGTGGAGGTGGTTTGTTTTATTGAACAGTGATGTATTTTGGTCAGGCTTTGTTCACCTTTACATTTCATGTTAGCCATTTCAACTGTTATTTCACATCTATCACCTCGCCCAGAAGTTACATAATCTTAGCAATTTGATTAGTTAGTTAAAAATAATTTTTTTGTTGCTAGTTTTAATGTTTAATATATGGTTTTGTTTGTGTTGCCATTTTTAATATAGGCTAATTTGTTGTAAATTAATATTTCATTATTGCATGTAGGGTGGATTTTGTTGTTGGTTTATTTTTTTATTATTGCTTGTAGGATTGATTTTGCTGTGGATTTATGTTTCATTATTGCATGTAGGATTGATTTTGTGTGAATTTATGTTTCATTATTTTGCTGTGGATTTATGTTTCATTATTGCATGTTGGTTTGATTTTGTTGTTTATTTTAAATTTTACATGTTGTTTTTTTATGTTGACTCCTTTTTTTCTGTTTGGTGTTTGTTTAGCTCCCGGCAAAAGACCAGGTCTGCATGAAGGTATCGTGCTATTCTTTCAGCTACCGCCCATGTATACATTATTCTGTGTGTCTTTTATTTCTGTATGCGAAACGACAAATCAAATGCAACCGACTGTAACCTTTGTAAATAAACCATTCATCGACCCATTATATACTAGTAGCTTTTTTTTAAAAAAACATCTCATCCATCCAATAGGGGTAGGAGTATGGGGGGGTGGGGGGGGGAGAGAGAGAGAGAGAGAGAGAGAGAGAGAGAGAGAGAGAGAGAGAGAGAGAGAGAGAGAGAGAGAGAGAGTGAGTCTTTATTTAACAATACGTTGTAATGTCATATTAAATAGATTATTGCATCCATCAATTGGCCACCACCCCCCAACCTTGTAAGCAAGATGGCTGTGCTTTTCACTACTTTTTGTGGTAAAATTGGTTGTTTTTTATTTTGGCTGGTGGCTTCCGTTGAAATTAATTTAGTTTGCTTATTGCTTGATATGCCCAGTTGCGATCAAATACACTTATTACGTGCTTTTTCGGAGTACACGTTTCCATTCCTATTTTACTTGTATCTTCCATCGGAAAGAAACACAAACATCGTTATCCATTCCAACACGATCGTATTCTTCAAAGGGGATTTGCCTTTTGAAGATTTGGTTCATGATGAACTCCATTTCCGATATGGTTAACATTTTGATCATGGAAAAATGCGACGACTATAAATAAGTAATTAAAAATAAAATAATAAAAAATTACATTATTTCGTATCAGGATAATACAGCACAATTCATCAATTCATAATTTCTTTTTTTATAATTTCTGGATGGGTAGGGGGGGGGGGGGGTGGTGGATCAGTTTATTTTAAAAGTCGGAAATATATGTAGTAAAATTATTTTATGGTTAAAGCTCGTGTAAACAATTGGTACTTGGTTTTAGACTTTTTCTTTTGGCAAGTTGCATCCATGTCTATTTCTGTCTGTCTGTCATCCATGTCTATTTCTGTCTGTCATCCATGTCTATTTCTGTCTGTCATCCATGTCTATTTCTGTCTGTCATCCATGTCCATTTCTGTCTGTCATCCATGTCCATTGTTATCCATGTCCATTTCTGTCTGTCATTCATGTCCATTTCTGTCTGTCATCGATGGCCAAAAGAATGATGGTTGCAAAGACTTTCCCTCCACCCTTCTGCAGGTCGAAAGAGAGGGCCAAGTCAGGTTGGTTGGCAAAGAGAAAGTAAATAAACTGTATCTCAAGTTGATTTATGAGCCGCATGACCAATGAATGAGATGGTCAAAAATGTAAAAGGCTGTTGTTTGACCACAGATGGAAAGCACGAGATTTTGTCAAGTCTCTCCACCCTCCACCCCCGCAGTCATATCGCCCGTTACAATGGATTGTTAAAAAACATGTTTTTGACCGACCTCTCTCCCTTTGTTCCCACTGTCCCTTGTCCCTGTCCTCTCTTTTACAGTCTTCCATTGTCATCCTCTGCTCCCTCCTCCTCCACCCTCCCCAATAACCATACCTCTCACCTCCCTTACCGTGACAATAAATTGTGTAAAGAGTAATCTCCCCCACCCCCTACTTCCCACACCCACCTCAAAAACAGATCTTCAGTCAGAAATTTAAATCTAAAAATTAAAACTGGAACTGGAAACGTCGAGAGTCAAGATAGCTTAGCATCTTGAATGAAGGAAGGAAACAAAATCTGTGTACTTTTTTTTTTAAGCATTGCTGCAAAAACTCGTTGGATGCCAAGGAGACCTGTTTTTCTTAAATAGCATTTCGAGTGCGTATACTTTTTAAAAAACAAACACTTATAAAACGTTATTAAAGTCACTTCGCAACAGTTGACCGTTGGGAAGAGTACAGTCCTCTTGGTAGAAACTCTTTACAAGATACTGTTGTACTTTAGGCTCTCTGGTGGCCCTAATTTCACTAATAGAGTAATCAAACCGAGGTATCCAACTTTTGTCCCGCCAGTTATTCATTCAGGCGTATTTTGTGTTATTGTGGGATGCAAAATAGAGACTAAAAACACATGAATTAGGCTTAAAACAAAATGCAGGCACTTTACCCATCCCGCCCTTATGGTTTTTCCTATCACCCCCCACTACCCCAGGACCCTCTACCCCCACCATCCCACTCTCATTAATATCTTCATCCTATCCACTCTTCATTCTCCATATTTCCTTCTTCGCTTGTAACTTTCACACTCATTCTATGCAAAATGGATGTTCCGTTTTATTTATTTTGCTTGTTATGGACGTCAGCATCATTCGTAACTAATTACTGTAAAAACGCTTTTCATTCCTCACCTTCTCTTGAATGTTTGATGGAGGCGCCATATATTACATAACCAATATTAATACGGACTTCGATCTTATCTTAATCTATCCATCTGTCATCAACCTACTCTTGTAAGTTTGCATTGCATGTAAGCGTTGTATGTTTGCTCTGCTAAGAGCTTAGTAGAGGATTCCTAACGAAATCGCTGCCATATTTATTTGTAATATTTCACTCAGTGCTTATTCTCCGCCGCACGCGCCACATCTCAGTAATTTTTTTTCTTTCCTATGCATTTTTTCCACGAATTATGTTAGTTTATGTTAGATGCCAAATATCAGATGTATTCACTTATTTATTTTAACGTGTTTTAAAATTGTGATCAGGAGATGGCACATCGTAGTGCATTCAGTGCTCATCTAAACAGTGATCGGGTACATCAGTAAGTATATGTATCCGGGCGGAGTATTTGACTCCCGACTCTTGGTCAAGCCTTTGCGAACACGGCCAAACCTGAACTGTTATTTTTCGTTATCCCTCGCAAGAGGGACGTAAAAAAATAGTTGCATTGCAAAGCGGGGAAGCGTGTTGATAGTAAACCAGATTGCCGGCTACTAGTGCCACGACACTCTCTGCAGGTCACAGCCACAAACCTGCAGAAAAGGCCAATCGGCATTGTAGTTTTGCTCACCACCAAAAGCAGAAAAGGAATGGTCAGGCGGGGGAACATATGTCGTCCGATCCTGCATAATACAAGGTCCACACGAAAGGTTTCTGCACAGCAGGAGCCACCTAAGGCCAGATTAACCCATCAAAGGGCAGCCTCAAGGGAGACAATCTCTCCCAAGCGTGATCCCATTCCGCCATAGATCTCAGTTAGGGCTGTTACCACGGCGCTTGCGTGCACAGAAGTTTATTTATTCCAATCTTATACACACAGCTAGGAGACATGATAGTTGTTGACTTTTTGTTTAAAACGAAGTTATAAAATGAGACTAGCTGGAGGATGGTATGCTTGTTGCTTATGTGTGTTGTTTTCTTTTGTCCCCATACCTGCACTAAGGTCTTTAGAAGCGTTACTCAAGTAGAAGTGAAATGTTGTTCCTGCCGCAGCACAACGTACATCCAAATCCCAAATGGTCACGCAGTTGCGCTGAACAGAATTTACTCTTGTCTGATATTTTCATCACAAAACAAGCTGAAACTAGATGATTTTGTCCTGTGTCCTCTGAAACGGTAAAAGAAATGTCAAAACGCAAAATGAAGAGGGACGTTTAAGGTGTTGAAACAAAACGGTCCTGTCTGCGCTGTTGCAAGAAAGCTAACCTAAAAGTGTTCCATGTTTTTTAGTGTATGGCTAACACTTGAGACGACTTGAACTGGCTGGTCCTAGAAACACTCCTAGCTTTGAGGACCCCAGGGACATCTTGCCGCCCGCAACAGTAAGAACGAAGAAAAAATCAGCCAGAATGAAGTAAAAGGCGTAAGGCATACAAACCCCGTGAAAAGCAGAGCGCAGGGGACTTAGGGAATGGAGGCACCTACCTCAAACCATGGCAACAGGATTGAGAAGAAAATATGCCACTGCTATATTTAGCCCATGTTTGGTTTTAAAGGCACAGCTGCAGAGCGCCACCACCCAGGGCAAGCGGGGGAGGGGAGGGGGGAATGTGTGTGTGCGTGTGTGTGTGTGACCCGCCTTCCTTATGTCAGCTGTATCAGATCTCAGCGATGTTCACGTTGCACTGACTTTACTACCACTGATGCGACAAGGTGACCATTGATTCGTGTGTGTTTTTTTTTTTCAGTGTAGCTTTGGGCAATAAGAGGTTTCACCTATGCTAATAAACATAACCTAGGGTCGATGCAGTACCGTGTGAGCATTTTTATACGGGCTCCTGCAACAGAGCTTTTTGAATATATTGAATATTAAGTGTTCCGCCGTGCTTCAGTAACATTGTCTGTCCATTGTGGCTGGGCGGAAGTGGATAGGAGGAGAGAAGAAACACAACAACTGTGAGTGGCAGTGAGTTGTATAAAGAGGTGGACGAGATCATTGGGGCCTCAAGAAATGGAATCACTTTATGTTTACAGAAAACAGGATGGCGTCGCACTCGAGAACGGCGTCCTCATGGTAATAAAAATGGAGTCATCTCAAATGACGAGAAAAACTGCGTCTTCAAACATGGAAGAGCTTTTGCTATAATGGGGATCGTCCTTCTGGCGACATCTCAAGGGAAAATAATAGATCAGATGCAGATTATACATTCTTCTTTTTAAAGGCTCCTATTCTCAAAACGTCGGTGAAGAATGTCGATAGCACGTGTCCTTCGCGCAGCAAACTTCTTTATTTGGAAAGTCCAAGGAGACCATACGAATCCAACAAACTATTGACCAATATCCTTAACGTCCTGCTTATGCAAGACGCTGGAAAGAATGGCTTATTCTCGTTTACTGTGGCATCTCGAGACCAATAATATATTATCCAACACTCAGTGTGGCTTTTGAAGTGGCAGAAGTACTGTTGATCACCTGGTGCGACTAGAAACTTTTATTCGTAACGCGTTCGTCTAGGGTGAACATGCCGTTGCCATCATGTTTGATTTGGAAAAAGCATACGATACCACATGGAAATATGGCATCCTCTCAGATTTGCAAGAGATGGGACTGAAGAGGCATTTACCTCTGTTTATATCCAATTTCCTAACGGACAGAATTTTTCAGGTTAAAGTTGGAGGATCTTTTAGAGGGAACAGGAGATGGGGGTGCCTCAGAGTAGCATCTTGTCTCCATTGCTGTTTAATGTTAAAATAAATAATATTGTTCGTTCAGTGAAACGAGGAATTGGCAATTCCTTGTTTGTTATTTTAATGATTTTGCATTAGTAGCCAAAGGTAAAACCTTGGCATCTGCAGAACGTCAGCTACAGTTATGTGTCAATGCCATCGAAAACTGGGTATTACAAAATGGTTTCAAATTGTCTCAGGCAAAGACTGAATATATTCACTTTTCCAAGCACCGAGGAATCATTCAAGGTCCTAATATTACCCTCAATAAAACTCCATTAAAGACGGTCCAAAAAGTCAAATTTGTGGGTGTTATTTTTGATCAAAGGTTAACCTTCCTTCCTCAACTGAAAGATTTGAAAACTAAATGTCAACAGGCCTGCAATTTGCTCAAGGTTATCTGTGGTACAGACTGGGGAGCTGACAAGAAAACTTTATTGATGTTATACCGTGCGTTAATTAGATCCAAATTAGACTTTGGATGCATTGTTTACGGTTCTGCTAGAAAGTCTTATCTCAAAATGTTAGATTCAGTTGCTCACCAGGTACTACGCATTGCTTTGGGTGCTTTTCGCACCTGCCCTTGTGAAAGTCTTTACGTGGAAGCTAATGAACCTCCGCAGAAACTGAGACGTATACGATTATCACTGAATTACTATTTAAAATTAAAAACTGATCCTATGAATCCCGCTTATGACTGTGTTTTCAACCCAAATTTTTTGCAGAAATTTGAGGCCAAGCCGAACGAAAGTCCTCCGTTCGGCATCAGAATGCAGGATCATTTGAATAAAGCAGGCATTGATGCTGCTTCCGTCAACGATGATGAGCGTCGGACTGAAGCTCCTCCATGGAAATTAAGTAATCCAAGCATTAACTGGCAGTTGTCCGCTTTCCTCAAAAAGAATACCTCTGAAACTGTCTATAGACAACTTTATTTAGAACAGTGTTCTTTGTACCCAGGTTATGAAAAACATTTCACGGATGGATCAAAGAAGGATAATTTTGTCGCTGCTATTTCGGTCTCTGAAAGAGACTTTGATCATCCCCTGCAACAACGATAATCTGACTTTTTGTTCTGCGGAGCTAACAGCAATTTTACTGGCGTTAAAGCAAGTTTATCAGTCAAAAAGATCTTACTTTTTAATCATTTCTGATTCATTGTCGGCACTCCAGGCCATCTCCACGAGAAAACTATCACATCCGTTCTTAGCAGAAATACATGACCTCCACACTAATCTCGTGTCTGACGGGGAAAAGATTGTATTTTTGTGGGCACCAGGTCACATGGGGATAGGTGGGAACACGAGAGCAGATCAGGCAGCAAAGAAGCATTAGATCATGATATGCCATCTAAATTTTTTTTCAGTTTGTTCCTTATTCTGACCTTCACAGCTTGACTACATCTTACTGTCGAAAAACCTGGCACGAACGATGGTCCGGCAAAACTAACAACAAACTTTTTCAAATTTTACCAGACCTCTCTGATCCGTTGCCAAACTCCGCTCCCACGCGGAAAGACGAAACTGTGCTGACCCGATTGCACATTGGACACACTTACGTAACCCACGGTTTTCTTCTTAGAGGGGAAGAACCACCGTGGTGTCATGGCTGTGATCAGATATTTTCAGTTCGACATTTTTTAACAGAGTGATGCGATTTGATTGAAGAAAGAGAACATATTTTCAATACATCAGATTTAAAGAAGATTTTTAGAGAGGTTGCCTGTGAAAGTTTGTTTGAATATTTAAGAGTGTCAGGCCTGTTATTTTTTTTTTTAGATTTGAACCATTTTATAATATTTTAAGATAACGTTTCTCTGGTCCTGATTTGGCTCGGAAGTGTCCGCTGGACCTAAAACAATAATCATGTAATGTAAAGTTTGAGGACAGAATTCATATAGGAATGAGACTAAAGCAACCAAAACATCACTACGTGTTTATTACATCAATGGTGTATTGTAGGGCGCTGATTGAACCTCTAAATAGTGTATACTAATGTACAGTAAGCACTTTGTGTGCATTTCTATCTGGTTTGGCTGAACTGTTGAACGATCTCCACCAGAGGCTTCGTTCGTATGTGATATTATGCAGCATTTAATATCTTGCTTCCAGAATTTCACGCTGGTAGCCTGATGCATAATTTGAAGCTTCAGTGGATATGCAGGGAGAGGATATGTATCTAATGTTTCTACATCGTGCCTCTTGTTGCCCCAACTCCATGAAAAGCCCCACGTCAGAAATACATTCTCATTCTATTCCTAGAGGAACGAAGTTTTATTTGGGCGACACAGCTACAGCCATATCATATAGAAGATGTGCGTGCCCAGTTTTGAGATTGGGATATTTTTATAATAGATAGCTCTTCAATTTAGCAGCAGGCCAAGTCAAGAAGACGACTGAATCAATAGTTGCCCACAATCCTTCCTTTGCCCACCAGTAGGGTCAGCCTGCACTATCATCTCCAAAGTCATGTTCTCTAATATCTATCCAGAGATGGCTATCTTTCAGAAAATGTTGAAATGCGTCAGATACAAATAAATTGTAATAGACTGGAAGAACGATTTGGCCTCGTGGTCTGATTCTGTCCCTGTAGTAAAGCCCAACCCCAATCCTTCCCCTCCCCTACTTCCCAAGTCTAATTCCCGAAGGTTTCCACTTAATGTAGTCACACTTCAACGTTTTCAGACCGCGAGGGTATGATGAAGTTGTTTCAAAAATGGAGTTTATATTATTTTTCAATCAAAATATGTTGTCTGATCATAAGATCAATTCCTTTCCGAGTGAGCTGCACGCGTTCGGACTCGAAACTTGAGCAAATATCGTGTAACAACAGTAAGCAAAACATTGTGACAAACTAATGGAGACAATAGCTCCCCTTATATCAGAGTGGCGCTCGTTACATTGCCTCTGTCGCAGACAAAGTTCGTAGAAATAATATTGATGGTAAGGCTCCAAGACCGTCAATTCAACCATTAAAAGATTTTCGCGCAAAGGGGGACAAAATCTGTGATGGCTTTAACTCTGCATCTTAGAGAGATAAATTCATCTCCAAGCGCTCTGTTTCTTTGATGTTCTGTATTCAGTTGCCACCCATGTACCCGCCCCAGTCCTTAATACACCACCACCCACCACCCCTTTAGCAACTTCCATCCCGAGTTTTTCCAATCGGGATCTTGTGTAACTGTCACTGGGTCTCTCCAATGTCAAATTTCATTTGACACAAGGTAAAATTTTCGGACTTGCACGTGTCGGGTTCCGGGTTTGAAATATCTTCTAATAGTCTTCCCCATATTTCTTCTCCATCTTCTTAGTCATCTTCCCCTTCTCCTTTTTTCTAAACGTCCAGGAGTGTGAACCCGAGCGGACCATGAAATATTCATGAGATCAAAACGTCGTCCCAGGCTCATTGGTCGATAGTATGTCCACACTGTTCTAACTGTCCTGCAAGCTTGTCTGCCGTGCAGTAACTCGAGCCCACTTTCCTTAATAACTTACCATCTACGCCTCTCATACAATAAGTGGAATAGTTCTACCTTTATAATGAAATAAAGTGCGTAGAATGGGGAAGCAGCAGGATGGAGAGGGTGTCCAAAATACGGAACTGGCGGCGCTTACTATCCCTTGTACAGATCCCCCCGTGGGGGTGCCGGGGGTTTCAGTATAAATAGTATCCCCGCTTTCTGGAAATTTAGTGCTTTAAATTCCCACTGTCGCTGTCTTTCTCCTTTGTTCTTACTCATTCCTACTCTGTTTTATCAATCTACTATCTTCTTCTTCGGTAGACCAGTTGCCTACCTTTTTTTACTTGAAAACACTTCTGGGACAAAACTCTTCATTTGTTTGTGAGGTCTGTTGGGTCAGCTTGGGAATATTGGACGCTTCTGCCAGGTGGTCACTGGGGCCTTCCTATGATGTTATTATTTGGCAGTGTAGGCAATTTATATGTATGTGTTTTGTTATTTTATAATGATGTTTATATTCTATCTTGTTTTTGTAAACGAGGGTTCGGTAAATTAGAGTATAGCCTCAGCGTCCCCTTCGTGGGATGTCTTTATTGTAAAATGACCGGCTGGCGAAGGGCCTTCAGTGTTACCACTAGGGTGGTTTCGGCAAATCTTTTATGCGGATCAGGGGCGAGTCCTATTTTAGCGAAGTTGTGGTCTTGATTTTGTGGTCCTGATTCGGCTTTTTGCAGTCCGCTGGACCCTGTAAGCAATGAATAACTAACTAACTTGAACAGATGTAAGTTCTAGCCTAGTCTTTTGCTAATGTGTGGGACTTTTCTCAGGGCAAGCTTTGTAAGGTCTCACTCGTCCTTCGTTATTTTACATTTACTTACTTTTTTTCCAGTTAGATGTAGATTGGATTTACGGGTGGGGCTGAGGGGAGGGGGTGCTTAATTGGTTAATAATGACGGGATTTATTCACCGTTTTCATCTGTGGCATTGTGTCTGGTGCGATTGTGGAGCCGGAGTGCTTATAATGAACTGTCATTCCTTTTCCAATATATGTGCACAAAATTGGAGTAGAAGTCAAATAGGACCAGTAGATCGTGTGTTTGATGATCGTGCCTTTTCTCTCAAGTGTGTCTGCAAAGCATCTTTTAGTAAGCGCATTTGACGTGCATGCGAACATTGCTAGACGTAATGTAGCTTTCAGCTGTCACGTATTACTGATATTGTTAGACATAATGTAACTTTCAGCTGTCACGTATTACTGATATTGTGAGACGTAATGTAGCTTTCAGCTGTCACGTATTACTGATGTTGTGAGACGTTGTAGAGTTATAATGCTGGCAGGTTGCTATGGAAATATTGTGCTACCGAGCAAGAAAGTTGTATAGAACACAGGTTATCCACAATAAAAGTGAGCCTTTCATGGTACACGTGTAAATTACTATCTGGGCCTCGTGAACACCGTCCCTGTTTCTATGTCTTTTTTGTTCTTTTCCCCTTCCCCCTCCCCTCCTCAGTTTCCTTGGCAACGCTGGAAACAAGACGATGCTTAAATGCATTTGACGAAATCTTATTAAAGCCTTTTTGTTGGTTTGTGGGATATTTTCCTCGGTTTAGAATGAGACAAACATTTCTGCTTTTATTAAAGGTATGCTGTTGGGGCCTGCGCGGTTGAAAGGAGTAGGCGTTAAAAGCCATTCTTATATTGACAGCGAGAAAAATGACCTAGGTATTTGACCATTGCTGGATGTTGTTTATACTATAGCAGCGTCTTCCTATCCGAACACGAGCTTTAAAAAGCCCTTTCCTAAATTTTAGGAAAAACCCAGCCTAAAATGCAATAAGATAGTCAAGCTAGACAGTGGTGAAACGAGCACGACCATTGTCAGCCATTATATAACGTCTTAGTGCTTTCACGTCGTCATTTCGTACTAATTGTGGGCCAGGAAACTGTTATCACTCTCTTGTTTTCCCGTCCTCTACTTTATTGCTGTATTGCAATGCCGGCGTTAACAACTGTTTAGATGATATTTCTTCCTACCTAACATTAATGACGCAATCGTAGGTACACAGCTAGTCCCGTTCTGCCGCTCATTATCTTCCATTCAGTGGAGTATGTAAGCCTTGTTCACTGTGTAAGGGCAAATACTTTGAGAGTGACTTGTTGTTTGTTTCGTTTTAATTGATGATGCATTAAATACATGTCGTCGTTAATTATAACTAATGAAACCCGTATCTTTCTGTTTCTTGTAACTGTTTTCTTACGGACGACGGATAAAGAGTAAGCGTTCAGTAGTGTGCCAGTCAAGAGACTTGTGCTGAAAGACCGCTATGTAACTACAAAGCAGGCAGTAAAAGCCCTTGTCAGATCTGACTGTACTTGAATATTCAGTGTGTAGATGTAATATGCTCCGCACATGTAATAATGGCCAAGGAATACTTGCGGATTTGCGAGCTAAAACTACTGCTTACACTTAAAGCTAGGGTTCTCTCAACTAAACGCGTTGTGTTAAAGGGACTCTCTTTGAATGCACACCCCTCCAAAGATCCTTTTACCGTTCGCAGTGAGTTTTGCCCCACTGCAACAAATTTTCTTACAACAAAAAAATTATTATTTCAAAAGTATTTAAACAAAATTTTGATCAGTACATTCCGTACTTTATGTGCCTATTAATAGCAGCCGCTGGCCACCACTCTTTATCTAAAAATAGCATCTACCAAAGCCGGTAAGAGGCAAAACCCATTAAAAAACAAGTTACTCGATAAGGTTTTTCGTTTAGCTTCATACAGTAGACCCTATCAACACCAGTGGCCAATTACGCACTCTCGAAGCCGCGGATTCATTCAAAAATAGGGTCAGAGGTCATACGGTTATGGTATTGGTGTACAGTTAAACAGGGGAAATCACTCCGTGTCAGACCAGACATGGTAAATTCAAACTGTAGCGGTTTATGAGCAACGAAAAGCCCACTTTATTATTGTGTACAGTAATAACATTGCCAATTTTGGGGTGAACCCGTTTCACCAAAAGTAAACAAAACCTTTGAATTGGGGCACTTTAAAATTATGGTCAGTGCCTGCGTTGTCCTAAAGACCTCAACATAGAAGTTTGGATCGTACATTAGCAGCTGTCTCATATGGAGATGAGACGTTCCAGATATTGATTTTAATGCACGTATTGCTGAGACGTTCCAGATATTGATTTTAATGCGCGTATTGCTGAGACGTTCCAGATATTGATTTTAATGCGCGTATTGCTGAGACGTTCCAGATATTGATTTTAATGCGCGTATTGCTGAGACGTTCCAGATATTGATTTCAATGCATTTATTGCTGTTTGGTAGCCGAGACATGCACTGAGACAACTCCGCTGCCTCCAAAAATACATTTGTCTTACTTACGTTGGAGTTTAAATATGGACGAGACAAAGCAAAACTCCAATACCCGTTTCTTAAAGGCGCGGTCTTTCTTTTCAGTTGAAACTCCACCATTGAATATAAGGCGTATCTATCGCCTAGGACGATTTATTTTAGTGCGTAGAGCTAATGACGTGGAAGAGCATATTGGTTACAAAGGTAACCATTTTCTACAATACAGTTAACATGATATAGAACTTTTTTTTTCCTGTTCATAATATTATTTCCAGTGATGACCACGACATCTTGCCGGTATTGGTAGGGAATTTCGTTGTCATAATTGTGAAATCAACTGCTTTTCAAAATAAAATGTAATAAAAGCACATGTAAAATCTTTCTTTTTCGCTATTTGTTTACTGGGCTTCTCATTTCTCACTCTTCAATTTTTTCCTATAAAAAGAATATAAGCTTATGTATTTGTCTCTCCCTTTTGTTTCTCTATAGATTTACAACTAACGTGGAGCGTTGTTTCTCACCAATAGTGGTGTGCTGAATACAGAAAACGCCATGCCCCACTCACCATGGTTCAACACTACATGGAGATGGGAAATAAAAACTACAATCAAATGGAAATAAAATGATGGTACTTTGAAACTGAAATCCAAACATTCAAAACGGGCTTTGGGGTTTGGTAGAATTTCTAAATATGGTACTTAGGGTGTGAGTAGGGTGGATTTGTTCCAGAAATATAAGAAAATGGAAACGCAAACACCAGAATTTTATTAATTTGATAGTCTAGTTGGGAAGGGGAGAGAAGAGAGAGACAGTAACGGCCCAAAATAGCCCGGAAAATGCAATTGTCGATTTTTCTAGTATTGTTGAGGATTCATTGGAAACGAGGGAAAGAAATAGCATTGTTGAAAGTGAAAATGCAATCCAATGGTAGAAATATTATAACTGATGTGAATAAGGAAGAAAATACAATATATATTTTATATATAACTGGCCAAAATTGCAGGGGAAAATGCAACATCAGTGTTGTAATATTATGATTTCACAATCAATAGGAAAAGATTAGAGAGATTTACGTGTCTACTTTACTCGAAGGCAGACATTTCTATGTGAATTACGTCATAAGGCGCAACCCCCACCCATCTCTCTCTCTCTCTCTCTCTCTCTCTCTCTCTCTCTCTCTCTCTCTCTCCTTCCCTCCATCCATACCTCCTTCCCTCCCTCCCTCTGTAATGGCACTTCAAAAGAAAAATGTAGAACTCCCAATAATAGCGTATCAGAGAACAGATTTATGCTTTGCTCAAGCATTTTGATCGGCAAAGAGCATTGAATAAATCAGTGATAATGAAGAAATCTAAAAGGTAAAATCGGAACTTTTTTTTTTCAAGAACAAAAGAATTTGTATTAGAAAGGATATTTATTGGCTAAGCATAACCATGATGTAATTACTATGCGCTGACGTCACCACCGATCAAACTGAAGTCAATGAAGTGGCCCGTGGTGGATCTGGCCTTCAATAATGCTACTGGACGCAGTCAGTATCAAATTTCAAAAATAAAAATTCGATTTTCTTTCCGTCTTGCAATAGCGATATCCGCACCACCTGTTTGAGTGATGGATGTGTATTTGTTGTGTGGGTGTGAGAATGGATGAGACAGGTGAACGTGTATGTTGGTACAGATCGCCGCGCTTTGAGCCTGATTGATTTGGGAAAGGCGCGTAAATAGCATCCATTATTATTATTATTATTATTATTATTATTATTATTATTATTATTATTATTATTATTATTATTATTATTATTATCTAATTCGAGGAAGGAGTGGCTACAGATTTTAGATGCCTCGGACATTGAATGAAGGAGAAGATAGAAGCAGAAAGGGGAAGAAGAACAAGGGCATGGCGCAGCAACATTTACTTAAAGGGTCTCAATTCCAAGGCTTTGTTTACTTAGGGTCTAGTGTATGATATTCAAACGAAAAACCTTACCGAGCAACGTTTTTTTATGGCTTCTGCCTGTTGGTGGATTTTACTTTTCGAGCAAGAGCGGTGACTAGCGGTTGCTATTAATGGCTACAAAACCTACGGAATGGATTTGATGTAAACAATTAACTATACTTTGGACAGTTGTTGTTTGTTTTTGTTGTAAGCTTATTGTGTTGAGTGGGGCAACACTCACTATGCATGTTACAAGGATCTGTGGAGGGGGGCGTGGCCAGAGTGAATCTCTTTAGACTATCTAAACCAATGGTGAACTTTTTTCGCCCCGACTTTAACCTCTGTGTATGTGTGTGTGTCCATACCCTTTCCACCAGCCCTGCGATCGTGTCCCTGAGCATGAAGATACTTAAGCGCCTATTTTGATATGCAATATAAGGTTACAAATCAAATCCAAAACGCATTTGGATTGTTTTTACATAGGCACCCGGTTTTAACCCGGCTTTCATTGGCCAATGGAAAAGGAATCAAGTTATTTTATACACACGCGCGCGCACTCACGCACACACATACACACACACACACACACACACACACTTTTTGTTTTTCTCCTAATTCATATTCGAGTTTGCTAGAGCCTGTAAATCTAACTCCTTTTTTTAATGACGTCGAGCTCGGAACGATGACCTAGTTTCTTAGGTATGGTGAGATTGAAACTGTAATGGCCTCCCTCTCCTGTTTCCTCCTGTTCCTCCTCCTCCTCCTCCTCCTTCTCCTCCTTCTCCTCCTTCCTTTTCGCCATGGACTAACTGCCAGTTTAGCCCGAGCTTAGCCCGCTAGGGTAATGACATGCTTTTTGCCATCATCACACTGCAAGTCTTTACACGGCCTGATTTTTATTGGTGTTTGTCTTGTGCCCCATTAGTTTCCAAAAACATTGTCTTCTGGGACGATAGAGGGAGTGGTGGGGGGGAAGGAGCTGGAGGCAGCCCTAAGCCTGGGCCACAGCTACGCCATGTGGATCGTTTCTTCCAGTGAGGAGATCATTGTCTAGTTTGGTCTTCACACGCTAACAAAGCGAAGAAAAAGCATCACTCTTGTGGCTTCCGCACACGTATCAACAAACAAAACTATAATAAATAATTTAAACAAAACAAACATTTTTTGTTTTAAACCAACGATCGGGCATTGATCATCTTTAGTGGTGGGAACAGCGCCCTGAAGAAATATGCAAAACAAATAATCCGTCTTTTTTTCTTCTTATTTTTTCTTTGTTCTTTTTTTTTTTACTTTTTTTTTGGTTCTTATTTTTTTTTACGTTTTTTTTTTCCTTTATTTATTTTTGTTGTTGTTTTGTTGTTCTCCCCCCCCCCCACACCCCTTTTTTTTCTTTTTTTTTTCTTTCGGCTTTTTTTTTTCATTTCTTTGCTTTTTTTCTTTTTCTTTTTTTTTTTACCCTTTTTTCTTTCTGTGTGTGTGTGTGTTTTTTTTGTTTGTTTTGCTTCCATGAGAATGTGACCGTTGACTGTTGTTCCCCCGGACTAGCGATGCAGCCTGTAGCTCGGCACCGTTCACTGGTTGAGTTCTTTTTTATTCTATTTACAAAACTTGCCGTCGCTTATCATCTAGACTGGTTGCACCAAACCAACCCAAGAAGTCAGGGACGAAGGAAACGTAGCATTATTTGGAAGTCTTGTTAAGAATGTGGGCAATCTCGTGCTAAAGAGATATCTGTGCACACGCCACGCTGCCGCGGGTCAACGGAAACAAGAGTAATTATTACATGATTTTAAACGAAAGTCGTTTTTTGTGGTTTTTTAAAAAGGGGAGGGAAACAGAATTTTCTGTTGATGGTAGAAATTTACGACGAAGAAAAGCAGCTAGAAGGACGTTGGAAAGCAGGCGACACAATTAGATGGCAGGAAGAATAAGAAACAAATTCCGTTCAGCTACGAAAAAAAATAATTAAAAATAAATAAATAAATAAATAAATAAATAAATAATAATAATAATAATAATAATAATAATAATAATAATAATAATAATAATAATAATAATAGAAACTTAAATAGACAATATTCTTTAAATAAAACGGAAAGAGACAAAGTTGAAGTAAGAAAATATAGCAACATTCAGATATAAATAAATCTACGGGTTACAAAAATTAAACTTACGGGAAACAAGTACAAAATGTATTAAAAAATGTTTTACTGTTTTAATGTATTACTCCTTTAGATGATAGTATAAACCGAGGTCAAGTCACTGCACGCACGCACTCCATTGCACGGACTTTAAACATCCTGATCCTCATGTCCTAGAGTGGCGAGTGCAGGCTACACAAGTGCACCCAGCACGCACTAGGTCCTTTTTCCCAAGGGGACGCGGCCCAGAATTTCCCGATAAAAAGGGATAATTAAGTGTCCACACACACACAAAAATACAAAAAAATAAAAAAGACTTCCCCGGTTTCCCAGGATTGTGTTTCAGTCGTCTGGGCGTCAGACTGTGCGCCTAAATGTTGCAGGTGGGCGCCTCGGGCGGCTGGAGTTGGATCCTGTGTCGACCAGCGCCTTGAGCAGCTGTTGAACTGGAAAAGCGCTATATAAGATTAATAAATAAAAGGAGAAGGAGTGGGGACTAAGAAGGAGAATCATTTTAACAAGACGCCCAAAGTATGTGCTAAATAAGCCAGTCATGACAAACATTCACTACTGTGTGTTAAATAGGCGAAATGGATGTTACAAGGGAGAAAATATTCCTGCATCAAGCCTACACGCTACGCTGCAGGCTTCTGGTGCCAAAAAGGCACTTCGGCGAACATTCCAGTCACCGTGCTGAGTAAAAGCGTTCTGGCATTCACTGTTGCACCAGAGGAGTGGCGAAACTCCTTGCTGGGCGAGTTGAAGGCGATATGCAGAATACCTCAAGCTCCAATGCACAGCCCCTCAGCTCATTACCTTTCACTTGTTGCTATGGCGATAGGGTGTTGGCCCGTGAACAAAGTAGTTTTCCTCCTTCATTTTTTTCCTTGCTATAATTATATCTGGGAACATGCTTATATATGAGAAAATGATCAAACCCACACTACTTTTTCCCTTGCTATAATTATATCTTGGAACATGCTTATGTATGAGAAAATGATCAAACCCACACTACTTTTTCCCTTGCTATAATTATATCTAGGAACATGCTTATGTGTGAAAAAATGATGAAACCCACACTACCTTTTTCCCTTGCTATAATGATATCTGGGAACATGTTTATATATGAGAAAATGATGAAACCCACACTACTTTTTTAAAAATTAACTTTTGTGCGTGTGTGTTTCTTTTTGTTCTTCTTTTATTTTTTATTTGTTTGTTTGTGTGTTTTGCTTGGTTGTTGTTGATTTTAATGAAACGTCGAGGACCCGAAACTACCAAACCATGTTTTATTTTGGACACTTTGCCTCTGTAAAAGATACAGCTTTGTGTATGTGTAAACATTATTATATTATATGTATTTTATTAATGTAGCCGACTGCTGTTCGCTACTGGTGCGGTATTTCTATCCCTAAACCTTACTAGTCATGTAGTATGCTATCTTGACCGTTTTCGTGTAACGTGTTTAGCCGACGCGTCGTCTGCTACACGCACAGCCTTTGTTTAAACTTACTGCCAAATGCGACACCTTGTCAGAGCCGTACACTAGCCCCCTTTTATTTCTGTCCATCAAATAATTATTATGTAGCTAGCCTTAGAGATATTATTCTTATGGAATGTTGTATGAATTTAGTTTATATTAGAGTAGTTAAGGCCGAGATCGCTAGTCCCAGTGATGTAACCTGCGATAACACTGTGTTTGTAGCTTGTGTTAGTGTGTACATAGAGATTCATGATTTGTAAGAGTTACAGATAAGTCATGCATTTTATTTGTATATAGTTAGCCAGATTGGACATTAAGCTTTTAGAGCATGTAATACGTATGGGTTTTTGGTATGTCTTAAATGTATCATTTGTATCTTTTTGTGAACTTGGTCGTACTTTGAGTCGCGTATTTTCGAAGTTTATTATTTATCTGTACCTTGTATGAATAATTCATGTACATATTTGGGAAGCTTGTTTTATGCCCTTTCTGGTGATGTGTATTATGTTATGTTTTGATTTGTATTAGGCCAAAGGCGAGCGGGATTTGTAAATTGAAAATAACACAAACTTGGCCCACAGGCACTTACTTAAGGCTCCGCGAGTGGCTCGCGCATGTGCGTCTCCGCTAAGGCTGGCGCTGTATGATAAAAACCGACTGACCCCCCAGTTGGAGGGGCAGTGAGACGGCAGACACGGGCCGACACAGAATGTACATACTACTGTAAATGACTGTCTGTTCCGTGGCTCAAAATTATTCACTCAGAAATAAATGCTGGAAATAGAACCACATCTTCGATTGGTGTGCGAGTGTGAAAGAAAAGGAAAAGAGAGTCTTCTTCTTCTGTACTCCTACTACCAGCCTCCTCTAGAGCGCTCCGCTCTTCTTCCTACTTCTACCACCTACCCTCCACTCCGCTACATTATGTTATATTGTATAGTATTGTATATTTATTATTTTATAGTTTAGTTATTGCTTTGTAGTTGACTTTAGCTTTAACCTGCAGTAGCATCCTTTAGTGTTATGTAATGCCACCTCTACCTGCTTTCACTGACTGATTTATTGGGGACTTCTGTCATATCCTTGTTACCATCTCAATTTCTTATCACACTGCTAAATAATAATAACTTTCGATCGTTCGGTTGAACTTAAGCTTTTTTATTTTCTTTGTGAACCAAGTGTTACATTATTTGTTTGTGTTAATGTTACTTCTTTTCATTTACTGTTTTGTTTTATATTAATGCCGCTGTCCTCGACTTGCTTTGAAAGCGACAATGTTTCTTTGACTCCCGGCATGTTAAAGGCAGTTTAAATGGTTAGTTGTTTGAATTTTGCTGACATTATGAATGGTGACAACTTTGATGGGGAGGTAGTGGGGTGGGGGTAGGGACACGTATCATACAATACAAATAGTTGCTAGTTTAAACACTGGACAACTCTGTTAATGCCAGTTTCAGGGACGACTCTGTTATGCCCATGTCATTGGACGACTTTATAATGCCCGTGTCACTGGACAACCTTGTAATGCCCGTGACATTGGACAACTCTGTAATGCCCGTGTCACTGGACAACACTATAATGCCGGTGTCTTTGTGTCCTCAGGTCTCCCTCGTAAGGGAATGAGCGCTGCCTCGGACGACGTCACGCCTGCTACCACCCCTATCCCCGAGACGGACCACAGCCGTCTGGAGGCCAGCCCAGCGCCGCCCAGCAACTGCAAGCTGATCCTGTCTGGCGGCGAGGGCTATGTGGACTTCCGGATGGGTAACGAGTCTCTCCAACGTGCGTCACTCTCTCTGTCTCTCCCCTCGCTGTCGTCTCGTCATTTGTCGTCACCTTAGTTCGTCACGGCTCCAAAACTGGACCGTTTGCCTTCATTTCCTTTAGTATAGGGCTGCGGTTCGCAGTTTTGAGCTCTTAGTAGTCAATATTTGAGTGTTGTGTCGTAGTTCAGTCATATGGACAAACTGGTTTACTTTACATTGGCTCTGAACCCCCTTGTTCCTTCCATCCCACCCACCTGGCTCTGAACCCCCTTGTTCCTTCCATCCCACCCACCTGGCTCTGAACCCCCTTGTTCCTTCCATCCCACCCACCTGGCTCTGAACCCCCTTGTTCCTTCCATCCCACCCATCTGGCTCTGAACCCTCTTGTTCCTTTCATACAACCCATCTGGCTCGGAACCCCCTTGTTCCTTCCATACAACCCATCTGGCTCGGAACCCCCTTGTTCCTTCCATACAACCCATCTGGCTCTGAACCCCCTTGTTCCTTCCATACAACCCATCTGGCTCTGAACCCCCCTGTTCCTTCCATCCCACCCATCTGGCTCTGAACCCTCTTGTTCCTTCCATACAACCCATCTGGCTCTGAACCCCCTTGTTCCTTCCATCCCACCCATCTGGCTCTGAACCCTCTTGTTCCTTCCATACAACCCATCTGGCTCTGAACCCCCCTGTTCCTTCCATCCCACCCATCTGGCTCTGAACCCCCTTGTTCCTTCCATCCCACCCATCTGGCTCTGAACCCTCTTGTTCCTTCCATCCCACCCATCTGGCTCTGAACCCCCTTGTTGCTTCCATACAACCCATCTGGCTCTGAACCCCCTTGTTCCTTCCATACAACCCATCTGGCTCTGAACCCCCTTGTTCCTTCCATACAACCCATCTGGCTCTGAACCCCCTTGTTGCTTCCATCCCACCCACCTTTTTCCATTCCAGACTTCGCTTGGATATTGCAAAGTCTGATTCGTTTATAACACGTTGTTGAAATCACAGAGTCGATGATGATAGCCAGTTTGTCGCGCCATCTTTCTCTTTCAGTATTTGTGTAGATACTATCTGTCTTTTTATCGTTTTCATTTTTTTGGGGGTGGTGAATAACAGTCTTTATTTGTATCTTAAATATGTGTGTGTGTTTGTGTGTGTATGAAAATGTAGTTTATATATAAACACATTTTAACATATAGTTTATATATATATATATATATATATATATATATATATATATATATATATATATATATATATATATATATATATATATATATATATATATATATATATATATATATATATATATATCTGGTTCACCTTTCTTCCCATTCCCCTCTCCCCAAAACAAAGTTGTACTTCTCAGTTGTTGAATTGTTTTGTCACTTGCTTTCATATAGTTGTGGTTATGGCGTCATAGTAGTTGGAAGTTCACGCGGCTAGTTCCGTCACTCCATGCATAAATGAATGAATGAAAATGTATGAAGCGCATAAACATTTCTACACAAAAGCATGATCACAGCGCTGAGGTAAAAAATTAAACCAAAAATGGAACATGTATTACTGAATGTTTTCCAATGTAGTTGGGTTTAGTGTAATCTTGCAATTGTAACACCCCAACCAATCCTTCAGGTCTGACTGTCGTGATTTGATTCTTTGTTGTTTAAATTTGGTTTCTCTAAAACGTCTTAGACCAGAGATACCTTTTGTTCAATCTTTCCAAAAAAAAATTGCATGCTTTTTTTAATTCTTTTTTTTTTCTTTGTTCTTTTTTTTTTTTTTTTTTGTTCTTTTTTTTTTTTTGGGGGGGGGGTGGGGGGAGGGGATAGGGAGGGTGATGCGAAATTGACTTTTGCATAGAGTATGGTAAATCAAACGGTTTTACATTATTTGTGTTCGAACAATAGGTAAGGGTAAAGGTAAAGGTGGTCCCATAGCCTTGTGGCCGTAAGGGAGCGTGATGTTGGAGATCACACTTAACTTGGGCCAGCGTAATGAGGGTGATGCCCATCTCTCTCCCTCGCTGCTTTACCTTCCCCACCCTTAAGAGAGTAGGTACTCATTCACAGTTGAGTCAACTGGGGGCGTTGTTATTTGTCGCTTCACGGTTTGCGGTCACCCATCCAAGTGCTCTTAACTTGCGACACAGTAGCGAGTGCTCCAACCACTGCGCTATCCGACAATACCCATCTTTAATAAATGTTTTGGGTTATCTCAAAGTTATTGCCTATAAGAATTACGCTGTGGCAAACATTGCTTCATAGACCGCTCGGAAAGCGTCCATGACGCTTGCAGTCCCAGGCGCCAAACAGTACCAACACCCGCCCCCCAACAAGCCTAACACTGCGTAAGGTGATGAGTAACACGGGAGATTGCAGGCTGTAGTTGTGCTGTATAGGTATTCAGCAAGCGTCTTTGGCAGTCATTTTCAACAATGCATATGTTTTATCAATAAGATTTGTTTTTAATACAGTAAAGACATACAACGGGTATAAATATTAATAAGTCAAAAAGTGGCGACCTAGTTATGATGTTGCGTTGTTGACCGTCTTTATGTTTGGGTGCTCACAGCAGGTGATGAGGATGAGGGAGCTGGTGACCAGGCGGCTGCAGCAGCGGCGGTGGAAGAGGTCAAACCCGAATCCCTCAGCAAGCTGGACCGCAGTCACCTCATCGTCTGGCAGGTCACTGTGCCCTAGGCGCCTCCCACGTCATTCAGCAGATGAAGTCACTACAGCCGGTATCGTTGTTACCAGGTTGACCTGTGACATCGACGCAAGAAAACACGGCATCGAGTTCTTCAGTGACATCACTAACACTTTGCTTTTTACCATGTAACCACGGCCTTCATTCGTTCATTCCACGATTAATGATGTCACGCCGGTAAGGTGCGTGTTGATGCTAGTGACGTCATGACTGTGACGTGTTCCATGCTTGTGGCGTCACCTCATTTGGCCACGGTGATGACGACAAAACGGATATTCGGACATCTGATTTTCAACAGATGGAACTCTGTTGCTGTGTTCGCTTGTTTTGTGGACGTCTTGTCTGCCAAGTCCCGCTGTAAAGTGTGTTATCTCACAGTCTGTCTTGCACGGTGTTGGTTGGTGTTTCGTGCTGTGTGTCTCCTCGTCCCTTTTATCGTGTGAATGGAGCTAGACAAAGAACGTGAGTTCGTATTTGTGCCTGTTTGTTTATGTCGGTGAATGCATTACACGGTTTAAAAGCTAAATGTTTTTTTTACTGTGTTTTAAACCGTTGTGTGTTATTTGGCTGTATTGCAAACAAATCCAAAAGAAGGAAGTTGGCCACGTAAGAATGACCGTGCTCTTTATCGTGCTAATTGCGTGACACTGTCAGAATACTACTAAAAACAAAACAAAATCTGTCAAAGGCAAAAACAACGAAAGAAAGGGGGCTGTTAGTTGTGACGGGCTATTCCTGAAAAATATCCTCCATGGCGCCAGAGTTTTGAACCTATATAGCCAGCCTGACCACGCGGCCCCACGTGTTGGTTTTGAACTATCATCTGATGGTACTGGACCGCATCCTTAGACATTCGCGTAAATCACCCATGCCTGCTTTCACACACCACGCGTCATTAGTGCCATCAGATATGCCGGAAAGGGTGCAAATTGCAGTGCAAAGACAAGTTTAAAAAGGATAGGCAGAGTGGGAGTTGGGGGGGGGAGGTGGTGGTGATGATGGAAGCGAGTGGAGTGCTGGGGGTGGAGTGGAAACAAAGGTAGGTAATACTTTCACGGAAATGGCGCATTTAACGGCCAGCGATCTGCTTGAAATAAAATTGACCTAGCCATTTTTCTGCATGGAGTGTTATACAGTTTTTGCTTTGGGTCTTCAGGTCGAATGAACAAAGGAGAAGAAAGTGGGGAATAGGGGTTGCTACACAAAATGGCAGGGGGGGGGGGGATGGGTAGGGTATTGCCTTATACATTACCTGGACTAGATTCTCTGTGCACTCTATGATACTAATGAGGGAAACTTCTTGAACACACTCGCGCACTGCCACTGTGGCTTCAAAGGCTTACTGAATGATAAAAATACGGATGTAATAGATAAGAATAATACAGACGGGTGTAGTAGGCCTTATAAGACCTGTCCATCGGTCTGGAAAAAAAGGGACGCCCTCGGAAATACACTTCAAAGACTGCGGACAAGAAAGAACTTCCCCCTACAGACCCTGGCCTCAGATCTTAAGTCTTAGTGTGTCTACATAGAGCACTTTCAAAAGTCTCCCAGAATTCTCAGAACAAGAAAGAACTTCTATTGATAGTTGTGTGTGTAGACAGGGCTCTTGTAGTGCCTTAGTATATTAGGTGGTGCGCGCTCAGCTGCAAACTCCCGTCACTACTTCTATAT
This sequence comes from Oncomelania hupensis, assembly GCA_036898135.1. Taxonomy (NCBI): domain Eukaryota; kingdom Metazoa; phylum Mollusca; class Gastropoda; order Littorinimorpha; family Pomatiopsidae; genus Oncomelania; species Oncomelania hupensis. The sequence continues at coordinate 12,163,625 of CM072518.1, read as the reverse complement.
AGGGGGCCCGAGATTAGCTCCTCTGCTAGCGCACAGCAGTTTTGACTCAAAGATGGAAAGTTCTGAATGTCAACATTGGCTGTTAGAATATAGAGATTGTGAGGGTGATTTTTTTTTTTAAAGGTCAGCAGTTTGATTTCTGGTCGCGGGGAACTTTTTAATATTTTGTCAAAAGACCATTTTAAAATACATCGTTTCAGATGTAGGCCTGGTGTAGTCTAATTTGTGTCATAGGTCTCATGTCATCGGCTCATCTTGGGGATTATATCACTATGTTTTGGAAGAATAAGAAAATAAAATTTGGTCAGTCCTACTCGTCTTGTCCTGGATGGCGCTGCATTGTGGTCTCCGCCGTGCTTTCGTCTAGAAGTTAGCCCAAATTCGCTTTTCTGAGGTTCGAAATAAAAAAAAAATAAAAAAATGTTAATGACATTGGGGGCGCTTCAAAACATTACTTGCAGTGTACTATGTTGAATGTGGCAGTTCTTTGTGGAATACGGTTGTTGTTATTATGGCGGTGAGCTGTCAGAACTTCCTTCCAAAATACTGAAAACCTATGTGGCAGATGTTTGATCTACAGAACTTCGGTCACAAGTCAAAGTTCGCACCTGTGGGCTGTGACAGAAGAAGGGAGGCAATTACAGAAGTCTGCGTTCTCTGAGTCCAGTAGTCTCCACTTTGTTCCGTGCATTTGCTAGTGGGTCAGAGTTGTGAAGAGTCACGGTGACCCTGTTTTACGTTTGCCATCACGATCAGTAACATTGTTTTCGATACTAGGGAGAAGTTTTACTGTCTATCTCTTTTATGTCTTATTTAGCAAACCACGGTTGGGTTTTTATATTTGAGCACCGTTAATGTCCTTTTAAAGGTTAGCACTGAATGTCTGAGACGCCAACACATCACTAGCACTGAAGTAGTCAACCCCGTTTTATATGGCCCTGTCCTTGTATAGCCAGACGCTTCCGTCCTCTTGTATGCTTTCAGCAGTTTGCCTCTTTTTGATACTTCTTGTTTTACTTTGATTCCTTTACGTGAATAAAGGTCGTTCGTGGGGTCAGTGCTGTCGTGTAATTCACTTTAAACACTTTTATATTGACGTTGAACATTTGTATAGTGCCCAGCCCTTCGTTTGATGGTACACGCTCAATTCTTTTCATTTTGTGGTAGACCTGAGATGGTCATTAAACCTGGTACAAAGTACAGAAGATGGAAATGTCATGTGCAAAAGCCTGGGGCAAAAATCCATATCTAGTTCTTTTAGATAAAAAAAAAAGTTTTCATTGGCAACGGGAGCATTATTAATTATTCTGAAAATGCCAGTGGCGCTTTTAAATGCTGTTAATCAACTATGTTTCAATGAAGGAGTAGGAGAGCGAAGGCATATCTTCATTAAATGGTAGAATTGATTGTTATAATTGAATTTCAGTCCCCATAACTCAAGCCCCACCACCAACCCTCCAACACTACCACACCCACCACCACCAATACAACTTGCGTCTATCTGAAGGAACCATACCGGCTCTTATTGGTTGCTATTTATAACCCCATTTGCTCATTTGCTTGTCGTCTGCTACACAATCAGAGCGGTTTGGGCAGTTTGCCGCGAGCGACAACGTAGAGAAAAGAGCAAAAATAAGTGAAAAGGACTACATAATTGCAAACAGGAGCCTAATTAAGATCAATTCGTATTAAAAGGGTGTTTGATTAATTATCAACGTAATTAAGCCTACGTAAAAAAATTTCATCGTATTTGGGTCGTATGTTCTGTCTCAGAGTAATGTCCCTTGACATCATTTTCCCCCAAACGCATCAAGCAGTTGTGTTAATGATATGCAATCCAATTTACCCATTAAACCCATCTTTTAATATGTGGAACACATTTTTAATCTTTTTTGGCCTATTTCGGCTCCATTTCGCTCTTTTTTCTCGTCTTAGGCGATTCGTAGCGGAAATTCCCGGATCTGACCCTTCACCGAGCTGAATTTTCAGTGATAACTGATAAATAATCAAATGTATGTATTAACCATCTAGTTTGATATGCATCGAGCCTCTTTTGACTCCTGCAAGTACATTTTATTTCCTTTTCGCTTATTTTTGCTGTTTTCGTTCCCATTGTTGCTATTTTTTCGCTGGTCTTTTAATGTAGCCTTTTCGCTCTTTTCGTATTTTCTGTACCCCAACGTAGGGTCCTATCGCAAAAACGCAAAAATATCACGAGTCATTTAAAAAAAGAGTTTTTTTTTTGTTGTTTTTTTAAGTAACAACAAAACAAAGGAAGTATATATTATAGGTTAAAATAAATGTATTAAACAAACTACAGTAATAAGCAGGGCTCAAATTTGACAGACAGACAGCCACTTGCATGAAGTAACTCATCGACTAACTACTTGCCTAAAGTAATTTATATAGAGAGAAAAAAAAATATTGTTTTATTTACTGGCAGTCGATATTTTTGTTTCCAGATCTGTGAAACTAAACTTTCTTTGATCAAAGACAGACTCTATCGGGGAAGATTCACCAAATGTAGGCCTAAGGGCAAAGGCTGAATAAATTGCCATGGTAGCCAAGGTCGGGTATTTTTTTGTGACGATGAGTTTACTTGCGAAATTAAAAAGATGATATAATGGGTAATCGTTGCTCAAGCTGATCACTAAGCTTGGAATTTTAGGCATCTCTTTTTTTAATTTGTACACCGACAACTGCGCCCTACTATAGTAAATATACACACTTACTCAGCCAGCGCTTCCGTTTTAAGAATTAGCCTTGATGCTATTAATAAGAGTCTAAGCAAATTTATTTAGTGATTTTATAATTGTCAAAAACTTGTTTTTACAATAATTTTTCTTAATACTTTTTTTTTTTGGCTGGTGGTGTGGTGCACAGTTATTTTTTTATTTTGTTTGTTTGTTTTTGTTTGTTGGCGATGGTTATTGTTTTTTTAGTTTTCTTCAAAGTCGTTTTTGGTTTTCTTCAACGTCATTGTTTTTTGGTTTTCTTCAAAATTGGAAGGTTAACATTATTACGAATACGAATACGATCACTTTATTATCTCAATCACAGAGAAACTATTGATTAGATAATTAATAATGTGCCTATGGAATGTTTTGAGAACTTTGCCACCACCTTCCCCCTCCCTCTCCCACCTGTCCATCACCTCCACCACCCACATCCAATCTCCCTTCGCTGTTGCTGTTGTTGGTTTGTGTTGGTACGACGGATGTCGCAGACTATAGGACCTGTCATAGGTCTGTATTTTAAATATCTGAAGAAAGATGGATTTTCTTTTAAAGACGACCTTCCTGAACTCCAGTACGCTTCCAAACACTCACCGTGGAAGGGGTCATTTAATACAATCTTAGAAGAACAAAGATTGTAAGAAGCAAGATGACAGAAACGTAAGAGCTCTGTCCTTTAAACACGAACTTTTAAAACTGAAAAGTAAGAGACAAGGGTACGGTCAAAAAGAAGTAACCTGAGTGGGTTAAACCAATACAATATTAATTTATTATTATCTCGTTGACAAATCACCTACAGTATCTGTATAGTACTGTAACATTCCTTCCAACTTCACCAATTGTAACAATATATACATGTGAAATTCTTAAGCAAACGATGAATTACTTCAAACATGTTTACAACAATCAAGCGAAATGAAAGAGTGTAGGGCACGAAAAGGGGCTACAAAACGCTAATATGAAGATTGTAGTAAGGAAGAACATAGTGAATGAAAGTTCTCTGCGTTGGACACTTCATTTGCTGAAGGAGGATGTGACATTGTGATATAATGCCTAAACAAAACCTAAGGAACGCAATGTTGTTTGAAAGCACAAAGGCACGCCGGTTCTTTTACAGCTGTGTACATAAAGAAAACGACCGGTATTGTCTAACACAACACAAAGGACTTCCCTTTTTTTGGGTAGAGGACAACCACTGACAAAGAAAGCCGACCGTTTTGAGGTCTTTGCACCAAGACAAAATGGCCATCACGTCAGATCTATATAGACTCTATTCTCACAATTCGATACCCTGTCACTTCCAGCAGAGCTGGTTGGAGGAAAGCTACGGAAAGAAAGGGATTGTAATGAACAACGAGTCAGTTTTGGGGAAGTGCCATATGATTTGTCGGACGTCATCATTATTCTGTTGAACCTCTCTCGAGTTGCGGGTCAGATCATTTCAAATTTGGCCATACTGGTTCTTTGGTCGGTCTTCCTACCAACACGGATGGTTTGCAATTTCTTTCTTTCTTCCTTTTGTTGTTGTTGTTGTTTGTTACAAGGACAAAGTATGCTAAACGTAGCTGACATTTTCTGGCTGCTCACTCGCTATTTTTTTTTTTTGCAATTATCCCTCATTTGAATTTGCGGTGGTTTGACAGAGGAAGTGACGGTAGTCTGCCAGGAAATGAATGTCTCGTCCGAATAGTTCTCAGACCCAGGGGAAGGCGCAGGTTGTCTAAGCAGGAGAAGATAGAGCTATAGATATCCTTAGTGATCACGTTCTCATTTCCCTGGGGAACAAAACGCTTGGATGACTTGATATGATAAAACTTAGATTGTTTTAGGTAACGTGTTGAACTATACAACAGTGCCCAGATCATTTCTATCGGCCACACTTTCTGGTAGTAGAATGTGGTTTTCCACGCTATTCCGCTCTTGAATAGTTGGTTTTGAAATATTTCTTCAAGATCGTTTGAATTAGATATACAACGTGATGTACTACTGTTTGTCCAAGACACTCCAACTCACCCGTGATCGATCATATGCGGCGATTTTCTTTTCTTGCTGCCCATTTCTGCCGTTTCCCTCATCCCCACCCAAATCCCCCTTTCTCTCACTCCATCTACTCTATCTCCTTTTGCCATGCTGCCCCAGGTTTGATCTTGATGGGTACCAGTCTGCGTTTCCTTTGCACTATTGGCTGATGCATATTGATGACGGTCTTTGTCTTTGCCTCAATCATCTCTGGGTTTGTTTTGTTTGTTCATTTTTCTTCTGTTCTTTGTCACACGCACGCCAAGCTCCCATCCACCCTACCGTCCTCATCACTCTTTCCCTTGTATTGGATAGAAGAAGGGAGGGAGAGGAGGGAGCAAGAGTATGCGGAAGGGAAGGTGGGGTGGAGGGTGGTGTATAGTGTCATAGGTGAAAGTGAGAGAAGGAGCTGGATCAACGGAAGGGAGGGCGATTTTAATTCAGTGTTTGTGCCTTTTTTTTTTCTTTTCTTTTTTTTTAAACCTTTGATGACCTTGCTGACAACAGTCTATGGCAATCTGGAAATTGCGCATCAGTGCTTTATTTAGTGGTTTGTTTTGGTGACCTTGGCAAACTACGCCTATTATGGGCACTAAAAGCAGTGGGTGTTACTTTACATCCCTTTCTAGTTTTTCGCCTTTAAATCTAGTCTTTGTTGTTGTTGCTGTTATTGTTGTTGTTTTTGTTGTTGTTTTTACTTTGTGGGAGAACGTATGTGTAAGGGGTGGGTAGAATGTGTAGGTGGTGGTGATGCTGGTGTATGTGTAAGGGGTAGAATGTGTAGGTGGTGATGATGCTGGTGTATGTGTAAGGGGTAGAATGTGTAGGTGGTGGTGATGCTGGTGTGTGTGTAAGGGGTAGAATGTGTAGGTGGTGGTGATGCTGGTGTGTGTGTAAGGGGTAGTATGTGTAGGTGGTGGTGATGCTGGTGTATGTGTAAGAGGTAGAATGTGTAGGTGGTGGTGATGCTGGTGTATGTGTAAGAGGTAGAATGTGTAGGTGGTGGTGATGCTGGTGTGTGTAAGGGGTAGAATGTGTAGGTGGTAGTGATGCTGGTGTGTGTGTAAGAGGTAGAATGTGTAGGTGGTGGTGATGCTGGTGTATGTGTAAGAGGTAGAATGTGTAGGTGGTGGTGATGCTGGTGTATGTGTAAGAGGTAGAATGTGTAGGTGGTGGTGATGCTGGTGTGTGTGTAAGGGTTAGAATGTGTAGGTGGTGGTGATGCTGGTGTGTGTGTAAGAGGTAGAATGTGTAGGTGGTGGTGATGCTGGTTTGTGTGTAAGGGGTGGAATGTGTAGGTGGTGGTGATGCTGGTGTATGTGTAAGAGGTAGAATGTGTAGGTGGTGGTGATGCTGGTGTGTGTAAGGGGTGTGTGGGTGTGCCTGTGTAGTTGCATGCGATTCCACAATGCCGGTGGTGTGCAGTGGTGGTGAAATTGAAACGTTGATCGTACAAGCTCCGTCCTTCCTCTGTTACTTGGCCTGTTTGATGTGGGCTTTCATTGATAACATCGTCCCCATCAATCCCCTGGCCACACGCACACATCAGCCCTATTTAGTCCCTGCTCCACGCAACTCCACACCCTTGTTCCTCCTTGCTCACAATGACTGGAGGAAATTGGGTATTGCAAACGTACTACACACGGAACTCAGTGCCGTTACCGTGGTGTTGCTGTCGCCGTTTTCAGAATCGTGGAATATTGGAATCACACCGACCAGGTTATTACAGTAGATGGTACCACTCGAGGAACGCACTTGCTAAGATTGAGCGCAGTCATTACGCCTCGGAACATACAGCTAATCGAAGTTAACGAGATAGGCAGGCATCGTTACAATCCAAATCCAATTTGTCTGGGGTGTGTGTGAGAGAGAGAGACAGACAGATTGTGAGATAGCCAGTTGCGAGTTGGGTTGCCTTAGATTGAGAGCACAATTTATGCACCTCAAGACTGTTTGGTGAGAAGCTGATTGCGCCTCCAATTCTTCTTGGTATTCTCTTTCTTTTCTTTTTTCGTTTCTTTTTTTCTTTCTTTCTTTCCTTTTTCCGTTCTTTTTTCTTTTCTTTTCTTCTTTTTTTTTTTTTTTTTGGGGGGGGGCTCTTTTTTTCCTCTTTATTTTTTTATTATCCGCTCAGCGTCCATGATCGGTCTCTCTCCCCAGGCAGTAAATCTGCAGAAGGCTGTCCTGTGGCCTGTTGCATATTTCATGGCGTGATCTTCCTAAATGCATTGTCGCACGCCACTTACGTCAACTGTAGTCTCTCTCTTCTTTGTTTTTTTCTCGTTTTTTTTTAATGTAACCTTTACCTGGCATGACTTGCTGGTGCAAGCCGCTTTATTCCTTCTGTCTTTCTCTCTCCCTCTCTCAACCCCCATCTTACCCCTTTGTTTATCTCGCTCACATCCAACCTTTACCCCCGTCCCCCTATTTCTGTGTTCACAATATTATCTTGGCCAAGTTCACGGTCAGAATAATACTTTTCCTAGCCAAGTGCACAGTCAGAATAATACTTTTCCTAGCTAAGTGCACAGTCAGAATAATACTTTTCCTAGCTAAGTGCACAGCCAGAATAATACTTTTCCTAGCTAAGTGCACAGTCAGAATAATACTTTTCCTAGCTAAGTGCACAGTCAGAATAATACTTTTCCTAGCTAAGTGCACAGTCAGAATAATACTTTTCCTAGCTAAGTGCACAGCCAGAATAATACTTTTCCTAGCCAAGTGCACGGTCAGAATAATACTTTTCCTAGCCAAGTGCACAGTCAGAATAATACTTTTCCTAGCCAAGTGCACGGTCAGAATAATACTTTTCCTAGCCAAGTGCACAGTCAGAATAATACTTTTCCTAGCCAAGTGCACAGTCAGAATAATACTTTTCCTAGCCAAGTGCACGGTCAGAATAATACTTTTCCTAGCTAAGTGCACGTGAATTGATGACAGCTCCGACGCAATAAATGACTCTGGTTTTCACTTCAGTCGCTTTATTATTGCGTCCGCTGCCCCTACCTTTTTTTTTAAATACAAAGACAGACGGAGGGGAAGGGGGGAGGGGGGAAGCTGAAGAGGAGGAAGAAATACAAAGGTTATAACAAGCCATGAGAGGGACGAGGACAAGAAGAAACGAGGACAAGAAGAAACGGAAATTAGATAACAAAAGTGGAAAAATTGGTTTGAAAAAAAGCTGTGGAGAATGATGGAAGTAAAAGTGTGAGTGATATCGTGGATATTGATCATAAGTTTTGAAGGCAGTAATAGACATAGACATCGTAGGCAAGGCGTGTCTGTGTAGAAATCGAGGGTTGAACTCCAGCGGCGTTCGCGTTGATGAAATAAGCGAGAGAGATGGCTAAATCCCTATTTGCTTCTTTTAAAGTCGCTATGACGTCTGGCAGCCAGACAGATCTAATCACCACCATTCCTCCTGACCTCACCGCTTCACGGCCACCTCGGGAATCAAGGCAGAAGAAGATCGGGAAGAAGGAAATATTGTCGAGATGAAACGAAGCGGGGAAAGAACCGAGAGAGAAGAAGAATGTCAATTTTGAAGAAGACGAAGAACTCGTCTCTCTCCGCCTCAGTGATCCATCCAGTTTGACCATCCACTCTGACTGTTTTGAATTGTGTCTTCATACTAGCGTGTCTTTGTGTGTGTGTGTGCGCGCGCGTGTGTGTGTGTGTGTGTTATTGGTATTTTCATCTATTTAGTTACTCCGTTTCCTATATGTCAAAGATGTATGTGTGTGTACTTGTGGCGAAAATGTTGGCATGCGCTTAAGGTAGATCATTTTTGTCTAGGTTTCATAGTTGTAGTAGTACTAGTAGTATTGTTAAATTAAGAAACCAATGAAAAGTGGAACAGAAGTAAACCCTTGCTAACCAGTCACTGTTTTCTTTCTTTCTTTTTCTCTCTTTTTGTTTTGGTTTTTGTTTATGTGTGTGCGTGTATGTGTGTGGAAAACCCTAACTTGTTTTGAGTGCAAATGTCTAGTTAGGTGTATTGCATAACAAACTGGAAAGTCTCCGCTTTCGTTCCTCACTAACCATTTGTGTATTTGAAAGCTGTCCTTCATTAAGATGATTTAAATCTTTTAACGTCGGAGGATTGAAATGTGGATCTAATTTTTAAAATTAGTTTTGAAAACCATTGGCGCCGTCATAATGACGTACGGACACGATGTGGAGAGAGAGAGAGAGAGAGAGAGAGAGAGAGAGAGAGACAGAGACAGAGACAGAGACAGAGACAGAGAGAGAGACAGAGAGAGAGAGTTTTTTTAATGTTGATGTACAATTTGGATCTTAGTTTGATTGTTTGTTTTGTTGTTGTTTTGCGGGCGGGATGGGAGGGGGAAGAGATGGGATATCGTCAGGACTTTCGGTCTGGCTAGCATTGCCTTTTTTTACACCCCACCCCCCCCCCTCTCTCTCTCTCTCTCTCTCTCTCTCTCTTTCTCTCTCTCTCTTTCTCTCTCTCTCTTTCTCTCTCCCTCTTTCTCTCTCTCTCTTTCTCTCTCTCTCTCTTTCTCTCTCTCTCTCTTTCTCTCTCTCTCTCTTTCGCCCTTCCTCCCGCCCTTCCCCATTTGTCTATCTTTCTCTCTCAATGTGAGTCCCACCCCCCTCTCTCAGTTCTTCAGGTTATTTTGACTTGAACGGGAGGTTGCAGCCCAGGCGTTGAATGGCGTGCATTATCCACTTTGGAAAGTAAAGGCTCCACTTTTTATCCCCACCGCTTTTTGTATTAAACAGACGTGCCAAACTTTACGTCACATGACCAAGCATTGGTTCCATGGCACGTATTTATCCATTTCTCTCTGTGTGTGCTTGTGTGTTCGCGCGAGCATATGCGTTTGCGTGTTTGTCCGTAGCCTATGTATGTTTGTGTGTGGTGTGTGTGTGTGGGGAGGAGGGGGGGGGGGGGTATACCATCAAAATGTATAGATGTGAATTTATTTTGGACACAGCGTAGTTACATATGTGTAGACTGTGTATGTTGTAGTATCTGTGAGTGGGGATTTTCAGTTGCAAAACCCACACAAGGCATACTAATAATAAAGTTCTAGAGCTTAAAGAACGTAAGCCACAAAGCGGCGCCTTCCAGGACAAGTAGGCCAATATGAGTGTGCGTAGGGAACTATATGGATTGCCGTGGCGGTTTCCAATCGTAGTAAAGCCAGACTAAAGTGAAATCCACGACGGGGATGGTTATAATGACCACTATAATTGGCACCTGTATTTATTTATCCATCACCTAAACACGACCATCCACTAATTGGAGATATTTCTTCTTTGTCCTCGCCCGTTCTTCCATAAAGATGGCCAAGAGGCAGTAGAGTTGTATGGTTTGTGTGAGTGGTCACGGTGAAGCAATGTGCAGAAGACTGTACGATCGGATAAAATATACACAAGTGGTTTGTGCTCAGTTTGCCACCTACCCCTGGGTGCTAGCGAGCCGTAGTCGGAGCATCGTCTTTTTATCGTATCACATGTTTATGTCCCCTTGTGTAACAGGCTGAGTGGGTTGCGGTGTAGGGAAAGTGTAAATCGATATTACATCTCTTTTTTCTCCAAACTGCACCTACATTATCAAGGCTTCACCTTACGGCGTCTTTGCTCTAATATGCACGTGCAAGCCATACAGTTAGGAAGAAGAATACAGAAGAAGAAGAGAATGTGTTGCGTGTGGGTTGGGGGAGGGGGGAGAAGGGAGGGAAGGAACTTGGTTTTGGTCGCTTTGCACCATTGAAGTAAATTAGGTTGGAAATGTGGGGCGTTCTTATATATATGTTCTTGCTTTCACCCTCTTCGTCTTTCATTTTGCCTGTATAGTGGTGATAGGTTATGAATATAAATCACTCGCTAGTGGAATTGTCTGCCACAGCATGCCGAACGCACTGCAGTGCCTCGCAGGACAAGGAGGACGCAGTTTTCATGCCTTGTCTTATTCCCCTCATAGACCTTGTCGTGAAAAGTGAATTGAATGTTTGTCTTTTCCATCCATCCCCGTACACTTACTAATGCTTTTGAATCAAAGAAGGCAGAATTGTTCGACCAAGTTGTAACATTGGGCAACTGGCAGAGTGATCCAAACGGGATAACAAGAGAGGAACTTGATAAATCTGTATTCGCTCCAAAGCTTTCATTGGTCCTGTTCTTTCTTCTTTCTATAGCGAGTGTGCCAGCGTAGTTTTCCATAGCAGACACCAAAACATGCTTCAACAAGCGCGGCTTGTCAGCTGTACTTCCTTGTATGGCCGCCAACAACAATAATAGCAACACTTCTCCCTGTCCTTTCGGCCTTGCGGCTATCAGTAGGTGTGTGTGGGTGTGTGTGTGTGTGTGTGTGTCAGCAGAAGAGTTGGGGAAGGAGAGAGTGGGGGGAGGAGGAGCTGGAAGCAGGCATGTGTAAATACATAGCATACACTCGCTCTTTACCTATACATAGCATACACTCGCTCTTCACCCATACATAGTATACACTCGCTCTTCACCCATACATAGTATACACTTGCTCTTCACTTATACATAGTATACACTTGCTCTTCACTTATACATAGTATACACTCGCTCTTCACCCATACATAGTATACACTTGCTCTTCACTTATACATAGTATACACTCGCTCTTCACTTATACATAGTATACACTTGCTCTTCACTTATACATAGTATACACTTGCTCTTCACTTATACATAGTATACACTCGCTCTTCACCCATACATAGCATACACTCGCTCTTCACCCATACATAGCATACACTCGCTCTTCACCCATACATAGTATACACTCGCTCTTCACCCATACATAGCATACACTCGCTCTTCACCCATACATAGCATACACTCGCTCTTCACCTATACATAGTATACACTCGCTCTTCACCTATACATAGCATACACTCGCTCTTCACCCATGCATAGTATACACTCGCTCTTCACCTATACTTAGCATATACTCGCTCTTCACCCATACATAGTATACACTCGCTCTTTACCTATACATAGTATACACTCGCTCTTCACCTATACTTAGCATATACTCGCTCTTCACCCATACATAGCATACACTCGCTCTTTACCTATACATAGCATACACTCGCTCTTCACCCATACATAGTATACACTTGCTCTTCACTTATACATAGTATACACTCGCTCTTCACCCATACATAGCATACACTCGCTCTTCACCCATACAGACACGCCTGCACACCGTCCCATCCACCATCTTTTCTTCCTTCTCCTACCTCCTCTAATCTCCCCCATTTCTATGAGCAGCTTTGCCTTCGGTCATTATAAGTGTTGGCACTTTAATAGAGTCAATAGCTCCCCACCCCCTCTCCCCTGTCTCTATACGTTGAAGTTGTATTGAGCTCTAGTGCACACGGCATATGCGTAAAGAGAAGGGGTAGGGCAAGAATCTGTGAAACTACAAATCAATGGCTAGCCTTTTTTATTAATTTTTTTTTCTGTACACAACTTGGATGTAGTGGAACTACTTATGTGTATATTATATGCCTGTATGTCGATGCGCCTTTACTCTACATCACCATTTCTGTCTGCTTGTATTTGAGTGTTTTGATAGAGAGTGAAATGCGTGAGGTGGATATGTTTTGTAAACTTGGTTGATAGTGAATTGTTACGTGGCCAACTTCTCTCGGTAAAGAAAGACTTGGAAAATGTGCTGTACTTGTTGTTTCATCTTTGTACACAAATTTGGTTATTTCACTGAACATCTGTTTTACGCGTTAGATGTGTGCCAAGCTTTTGTTAATGGATTTTCCTTGTGTGTGTCCAAACTTGAGTTGTACATTTGTTCTTATTCATGGCAAGGTTTTATGAAAATACCCAGTTCATTTTGGAGTTTCCTTCTCTTCCCTCACCCTTTGGCGTGTTTTGATTGTAATGAGCGACGGTGATTTGTGTTTGTGTGTGAATTTCCCTGTGTTTGCTGTTGCAAATTCTGGTGTCTGAAACGTGTGTGCGTGTTCACAAAGTTGGTGTACATTGTATGGGAATGATGTGTATATAATGTATGTGCGCATAAATTATGCCGTTGTGTAGCACTGCAGCTGGCTGTATAATTTATTTATTTTGTCCCTGTATAGAACTGGGTTAGTAAACTATATTCGATTTGAATTGGTATCTTGTTGAAAATCATTTGCGTTTCCTGAGGAAATATTGTATTTCGTGGTTGTACATTTCTTCATTTGTAGGACATAGTATACTATCCAGTTCAAATGCCTGTTTCTTTGGCGAGTACATGTAGGAAATGGCTGTAGGTCTGATTTGATCCAAAGCAGATATAGCGGTTACTTGTTTGATTTGTTAATACTGTGTGCAATTGTTTTGTTTTGAAAGGATTTTGTTTTCTATTTTCAAACTGTCGGATGAGATTAAATAGCGCCTCGGGTTGTTCCGTAAGCTGTAAGCTATACAAGTCCAACAACTACTTTTTCTTGTTCACTATAGTTTGCCGACTGATGCTGTACGTAAATCTGGAGTTCACCTTTGTCAAAGTGCTTGGTCGGCTATTAGTGAAATACCAGAAAGGTCTTTCGGTACAGGATCTCTGTATGCAGATTTCATGACAACCAGAGCATTCTGTGATTCAATGTACGCGCAGCCTTGGAACATAGTTATTTGCCAGATTTCAGTTCCAACAGAATTGCGCTTTTATTGTCAATGATTATAAACGAACAAACTGATGTTCCTAAATAAGTTCATTATATATACATGTGTGATGCATTTTTATGTTCCATACTGCCTTCTAGCATTTACATTTCTTTTGAAATTGTTTGTATTTGAATATACCGATACTTCTGTAATTAAATCATTTACATTTCAATTCTGTTTTATAGTTTAAATGATACACACAAAGGAAATTATTCCTGTTTTATATAATACAGAAACTGATGTTGTTCTACATTAGCAGTTTTTAATGACGAAAATGGCGGACGAATGGAGAGATCCCAAAGACCTGTATACATATTGGAGCTTTAGAATTTGATATGTATACTTGTTGTTTCTTCAGTCAGCTACATTTATCTTATCTGACAACGTTTCAAGATTACTGTACTATTTATGACTAAAAATGTATATTTATAAATAGTAACGGTAATTACGTATTTATCGATATTTTAAGTCATTTTAACAAGTACCGTTATATCAGTATTTAACCCTGTATACTTAGAAAAGGATATTATACAGCATGCAGGAATTATGATCAAACTAGCAGCACTTGTGATAGAATATAATCAAAGTTGGATCTATTGACGTGGAATGTAACTGATGGTTTGTGTAAGAAATAACGAATAACTAATGCAGTGAACAGGGGTTTGGGTACAGTGGCTAATGAAATTCAGGTTGGCAGAGGTTATGGGAAACATTTAGTGTACAAGACTATGCCTGTGGTACTTTAAACATGTTGGAATGTCATGTTAACATTGAAGAAAGTCTCCACTGTGTATTTGCATTTTCTTTTGTGCCTTTTTGTCATTTCAGTGAACTGTTCAGTTAATGACTGAGTTGTACTTCACTGCACCAAATCCTTAGGCGCGTGTACAGTTTATTATTAGATACACGTTTGGCCTCTTTGTGTTTAAATATGTTTATGTAAAGTTCTGTTGAAATTGTTTCCATTCGGTGTAGTATTTTTTAAATAACAACTTTTTACCATTGAGTTTGAAGCTTGGCACTGACGGTTTATATTATGTGTTAATGTTTTGGAGTTAACTTGGCACACATAGTGTAGTGATATTAGTGCATAATCTGTTCCTGTGTGGGCTTTAGCGACGGTGGTAGATCTAGTCATACGTCACTATCAATGGATTGCGTGTATGTCAAATAATAATTATTATTATTATCTGCGTCTTTCAGGAAGACAAATGCCGAAACGTGGTTTATCACACAAACACACAGGCCGAATCACAGACATTAACACACAAACATGCTGCACACTAAAAATATGCTCTCACACACACACACACACACACACACACACACACACACACACACACACATACACCACACACGCATTTTATTAAAATGAACCTCACGGCCATATTTAAAAAAAACCACAATTGTGTGTTGTATGTGAAGTAGACAACCGCGCTTCAGATGATAATGTCTGCGGTATATGCACTTTGTGTGGACTAGCTTGCCTGTGAAATTGGCTTTTGCTCTTTCTCCCCACCTATTGTCTTGTCTACGGTATGTTGATCGTCAATATTGTCACAATGATTTTCCTGTTAAACGCTGTAATCCTCGCTTGACGGAAGTCATCAACACATGTAAATGTACGTTTAATTACCATATTTCGCGTGTATTTATTTAGAGTGTGTGTATGTGTATAATTATTTGTAATTATGTTTATATATTGGTGATTTAACTGTCTGTACTATGTTTTAAACAAATTGATTTGTCAAAACATGATTAGTGCGATTATTTCTGTCAGGTGTAACCTTAGCCTTTGGCGGGACTGTACAACTGTGAATGACGTACACGTTGTGTGTACAGCTGTATCAAATGTACACCTATTGTGTACAGTGTACACCTATGTTGCAGAATTTCTATTGTGTTTGCTGTTAGACCACTGTGGGCGCTTTCGCGTCAAGCAACTTTTACTTTACTCAGTGTCGGAATCACAGCTGCTTGATAATATTAAAATAAAATATTGAAGAAAAATTTAAAGGTTTTCAGGGTTCTCTCTCTCTCTCTCTCTCTCTCTCTCTCGCTCGCTCGCGCATTCTCTCACTCGCGCATTCTCTCACTCACACATATACACAACTCACGCATTCACTCACACACACACACACACATACACATACACATACATACACACCCAATTCCATCTTGTTCAGGATGTGTAATATCGAGGACTTATTGGGAATTGGAAGATTAGGCCAATAGCTTACAATCAGAATCTTTGTAAATATAAAACGGCTGAACGGCTGAATGAACCACGAAGAAACTTTTTTTCTTCCATATTCAAACTCAACTCTGGGTAACGTCTCTGGTCTGTCCAGTCTGTCCAATCGGGCAGCACTCGCTCACCTTGACCGTTCTGATCTCTTTTGGCATTTCATCCCCCTGCCCTCTCCCACCCCTCTCTCTCTCTCTCTCTCTCTCTCTCTCTCTCTCTCTCTCGCTCTCTCTCTTAATTTGTTAAGGGACAGGTTGGAAGATTAGACTTCTTATTAGTCTAAAATCTTTATCCCTAATTTAAAAAAAATTCTCTCTCTCTCTCTCTCTCTCTCTCTCTCTCTCTCTCTCTCTCTCTCTCTCTCTTTCTTTCTCTCTCTCTAGTGCACAGCTATTTTTAGCCACAACTTTGCTAACTTTAGACCGCGAGAGACGTGACAGGCATCTCAAGCACATCTCACTTGTCATGTAATGGGCTGTGCAGAGTGGTTCGTGCTGTCGACGCGGAATTACAAACTGTGAAGATAGGCTTTATAAGTACTAGTCTATCATCCAGCCTTCACACTTGGGCTACAATGGTCGAGGTGAACAAAATTGCAGCTCTGCTGCACACTCCGCAATGGACTTGTTTGAGTTAGAACACCAGGAAGAATGGATCCGCGGGAAGAATTAGTGGGACCCAGATAGCACATGGGTAGCAGTAGTATGTCTATATATGATACGTACAGAGACACAAACACACACACGCACACACACACATACACACCCACACACACACACCCACATACACACACAATCCATGCTTGCTTTGTGATTACGACATGGCAGACGTCACACGGACTAAGCCCTGCCATCCAAGCATTGCACAGCGAGTGTCCGAAATCTGGCCAAGGTTTCATAACAACGGTTATTAATAATAAGATTGGATGCTATACGCGCCTCATTCCTAAATCAGACTCAAAGTGCGGCGATCTGTAACCAACATACACGCTCCATGTTCCAGACACTTCTACACACACGACAAACACGTATTCATCACTCAAATATGTGGTGTAAAAAAGAAGATGGAAATGGAACTCCAATATTTTTTGTTTCGAATTTTTGGATAGACTGCGTCCTATTTATTACACCACATTATTGCGGTGAAGGCTGTCCAAAGGGTGTATGATAGAAAGAACAGTGATATCACTGGGATCTTAAAGGATGTCACGGCGTTTTACTAGGAATAAGACATGCGTCGCATTTCCATGCATCATTGTTGCGTCCAATGTGGGTGAGTGAGAGAATGCGCGAGTGAGAGAGAGCGAGAGAGAGAGAGAGAGAGAGAGAGAGAGAGAGAGATAACTTTTTTTTAAAATTTTCTTCATTATTTTATTTTAATATCATCAAACAGCTGTGATTCCGCCATTGGGTAAAGTAAAAGAGTACTCTCCCCCATTGCTGTCAGTGTATCGACGCGCTCCGCTGACTTTGTATGTGTGCGCCTGTAGGGTCGTCTTTGTCTTTTTAGCTACTTTTAGCGGACAAAGTTTTGAACGTTCACGCGCGACGACAGATGTCATCTCTTGGCGTGAATTAGACTTGTTCACAATTTTGACCTCCATTTCAGACTAAGTTGGATTGACTGAGACTGACTGACTCATTGACTGACTGACTCATTGACTGACTGACTCATTGACTGACTGACTGGACATGGCCAATCCAAGAGCGAATTTATATTTATGTTTAAATCAATATGGGACAATTCTACATGATACCGGCGAAAACGTGTAATTGGTTTTTCAAAATAATATTATCATTTAACCATAATATCCGCCACAATGTACAATAATCATTACAGTTTGCTGTCCAGCAGGTTTTTGAAACTCAACGTGATCGACTACCCAGCTTTTCTTAATGCTAGTAATTTAACATCGAGGCTCTCGCCGATGTAAAATGAATGGACATTTATTCAGACCATAAGCATTTCCAATCATTTTTCTATGTTCTGTTGTGGAATACGACTCGAGTTAAATGCACAATGGGGCGTTGTTTATCATGATGGATTGATATTAAACCTTCTGTTTCCCCAAAATCCCATTACTTGTGCACATATTGTCTTGCACTGCCAGTGCCAGACCCAACCAGACAGTTAAGACGAACCCTGGTGTCATTAAATGGATCTCCCGAAATAATTGATCTACAAACCATTGTAATATGAACAGTCGTAATAGGAATGTTATCTCCGAGAACCGCTCTTCCCCAGTTTAACCCGTCTTTATGTCTATGTAGATAACATTGTATCCTGTTCACACGTCGATGGTTCGCCGCTGGGGGGAAGAAAGCTTGTTCAATGTTGGAAGATCAAAATGTGTACGTTGCTGTAGCCCACTCTTTCCACTCCACCCCGCCACCCACTTCTCACCCTGGGTGAGGCTTCAACCCGCAACATCTTGTACATGCACGCATTGGGTCATACACTACATACTCCTTCGGATGAGAGTATAAACCGAGGTCTAGTCTGTGTCGAATACATTCCATCATAACGGATTTTAAAGATCCTGGCGCTCATGTCCTAGACGGGTGAGTGCCGGTGACAAGAACACACCCAGCATGCACTTAGGTTCTTCTCCCCCATCCCTGGCTGCCCAGGATTGTGCTCAGTTGTCTGGAGCGTTATTACGATGCGCCCAAAGCGATGCAAGTTGGCGCCTCGGGCGGCTTGAGTTAGATCGTGTATCGGCCAGAGCCTTGAGTCGCCAAGTACGGCGAGATATGTGCGCTATACAAATCTTCGATAATAATAATAATAATAATAAGAAGAAGAAGAAGAAGAAGAAGAAGAAGAAGAAGAAGAAGAAGAAGAAGAAGAAGAAGAAGAAGAAGAATCATTACTATTCCAATAATCAGACTATAGCGAACTACCACCTATAGAACACCCTAGAGTTAAGGTAACAAAAGTATTAACAATGGTACAATGAACTAACTTCATTTCTATCTCTGTCTGTCTGTCTCTGTCTCTGTCTCTCTCTCTCTCTCTCTCTCTCTCTCTCTCTCTCTCTCTCTCTCTCTCTCTCTCTCTGGTGGCTTAGTAGCTCAGTTGATAGTGCGCTGGTTTCCTATGACGAAGGTCTCGTGTTGGAACCCCGCAGGAGACGAGAACTTATGTGACTTATGCATGAGACTTTCAGGTCACCGAGGTGCTCCGGTTTCCTCTCTCCCTTCAATAAGGTATTGGATGCAGTTTATCTAATATTTCCATGTAAAAAACATCGATTTCCTTGCCGGCCTTCCTTTACCCCACATGAGTAATGAATGTGTGTTTGTTGTGTATGTCTGTAACTTATTAACGTGTATGTTGGTTTACAGATCGCCGCTCTTTGAGTCTGATTTAGGAATAAGGCGAGTATAGCATCCAGTATTATTATTATTACTCTCTCTCTCTCTCTCTCTCTCTCTCTCTCTCTCTCTCTCTCTCTCTCTCTCTCTCTCTCTCTCTCTCTCTCTCTCTCTCTCTCTCTGTTGACAAGACACGGAATAGTGCTTAAGGTGGGCCGTTGGAAACGCTCACTGGGAGGGAAGCCTGGTTTCAGCATCATCCATGCTCATTGCATTGTAGCTTGGCACTGTTGTAGCTAGGTGTTCCTACCGTGGTTGTCTGTACGCCGTACAGTGCGCTGCCAACACTGATAATGAACAAACTTTTACTGTGGGGTGATGTAAGGGCTGAATCACACGCATCATCACTGTTGCGAGGATCCACGGTAGACATGGTTGACGCGGGTTAGCAAATATAGATCCAGTATCCTTTTATCTTCTTTCAATAGAGTTAAAGGTGTCATACCATGGTATCCCCATTCAACAGAGTTAAAGGTTAGTTGGTTATTCATTGCTTACAGGGTCCAGCTAGCGGACTGAAAAGAGCCGAATCAGGACCACAACTTGGTTGAAAGAGGACGCAAGAGGATCCGCATAAAAGATCTGCCGAAAAAAAACTAGTGGTAACACTGAAGGCACTCCACCAGCCGGTCACTTTACAATAAAGGCATCCCACGCTGGGGACGCCGAGGCTATACTCTAATTTATCGAACCCCCGTTTACAAAAACAAAATAGAATACAAACATCATTATAAAATATCAACAAAACACATACATATAAAATGTCTACATTGCCAAATAATAATATCATAGGAAGCCCAAGTGACCATTTGGCAGAAAGCGTCCAATATTCCCAAGCTGATCCAACAGACGCAAATGAGGAGTTTTGTCTCGGAAGAGTTTTCAAGAAAAATGGTAGGTGACTGGTCTAGCGAAGAAGATAGTATAGTGATTGATAGAATAGAATAGGAATGAGAAAGAACAAAGGAGAAAGACAGCGACAGTGGGAATTTAAAGCACTAAATTTCCAGAAAGTGGGGATACTATTTATACAGACCCCCCCCCCCCCCCCACTCCCCCGGCACACCCACGGGGGCTAAAGAGTGTCATCAAAGAAGGTGGGCTACGCAAAAAAATGTCATAAGGCCTAGGATAGCGAAACGATGAGCGCGAGCGGCGCCAAGCGGCTGAAATGACGATTACGTCCCTTTGTTGCTGAAAATCTTGAAGTGTGTGTGTGTGTTTGTATGATAGATTCTTAGTTTGTGTTAAATAACTGAGTTATTCTCCTTAGAGTTGATTTTTTGTTTAAATGTTCTTTGTAGTAAATAATTAATATTTGGCATTATTAACAGATAACTAGGTAGTAAGTTTAGATTTTAATACTTGATCTAGTGTTTTACTTTTTTCGCTGTGGTTTTAGTTACAGTCATGCCTTGAAAAAGCTTTTGCCAGTGTGATATTAAGAGCACTTTACTCAAAATGATATGTTTCTAAATACTGCTCTGATAATATGAATGAGCTCAATAACATGATTATGAGCATGTGTGTATATACATTGTTTTCAGTGCAATACCAAAAACACTTTGATTAAAATGTCGTAGGTCTGACTGCTGTTGTTGTTCTTGGTTTTTATTTTTAACTTTATTTATTTTTAGTTATTTATTTATTTTATTATTATTATACTAATTGTTATTATTACTTTATTTTTAATTTTATTTTAGTACATCCTTTTGTAATGTTGTCTTTTCTGATTTTTTTTCTAATGTGTGAATCATAAGTGTGTGTGTGTAAAGTTCTGAATAGTTTTGAAATCATGTTTGTAGCAATGTCTATCTGTTCCTTGCAAAATGTTAATGTTGGCATGAGTTCAAAGCCTGTCATAATCCTAACCGAAATGCAATTGAAGCTTGAAAATCATCACTACCTTATTTCATTTTGCATCAACTATGGTAGTTAAAATAAGTTTGTATGGTTTTTTTTTTTAAAGCCTACTGGTGTGAAACAAACGGAATAATAAATAATTGTATTGTAACAGTACTAAATTTGATAATTGTTCATTGTCAGTGTGTGTAAAAACACGTTGCTCTCTCTCTCTCTCTCTCTCTCTCTCTCTCTCTCTCTCTCTCTCTCTCTCTCTCTCTCTCTCTCTCTCTCTCTCTCTTATGTATATGTGTGAGTGTATTCTTTTGTGTGTGTCTATCATCTGATTTGTGTGTGTGTGTTTAACATAGTTCTTGTTATTTGCAACACACATACATACAAAAAGTATGAACTGGAAACTAGCTAGTAAAGTTACTGCCATGAATCATATCAAGTGCATAAATTGTGCATAATATTTCTCTCTTCTATGTTACTAGGAATACAGTGTAAACACATACCACACACACACACAAAACAACTATCTTTTTACAGTTCCAATGTAAAATGTACAAGCAAATTATTATCTCACTAGTGGTTTTTGTACCCTGGCAAGCCAGGGTACACATGATGCTGTTTAAAATGTAGACAGAGAGAACTTTTGTCTGCGAGTTTCATTTGGACGATGATACCTCCCCATATCCCCCTTGATACCTCACCATAACCCCCCCCCCTGATATCTCCCCGTCCCCCCCCCCCATGATGCCTCATCATACCCCCTTGATACCTCCCCGAACCCACTTGATACCTCCCCATACCCCCTTGATACCTTCCTTACCCTCTTGGTTCCTACCTGTACCCTCCTTGATACTTCCCCGTTGATCGTTTCGCAGGTATGGATGAAAGGAATCGACTGGACTGGACTGGTATTAAATTAGCGTCCCCAACACCAAAGCGTAAAGGGGACGAGAAATTTAAAAAGGTATCAAGGGAACCCCAGGGGCGGGGAAGTTAAATGTTTACATTAAAATTTCAGGACCACTTATAAAAACGGGGGGGGGGGGGGGGGGGGGGGGAGATAAAACCACCTACGGGGAGGGGCTCAGACACTCAAATCTCACACATGCACCATAAAACTAAACATAGGTGTCACGTGGGGTTTATGGGCTCTGCACAATGGAATTATGGACCCTCACGTTTATTCGGTGGGAACTGCTAGTAAGTCACCCTATGAATTACTTTAATAAATTTATTTGTTTAGCTCGTTCTGTGTTAAGGTTGGGGTACAGAAATAGATAGAAAAATGGTAAAAGAATACTGTCACACTAGCTTTCACACGGCTATGAATCATATGTAGTCCAGCCACTTGATAACAGTTAAAATCACACATTTATTTCTTCTACTCTATACAAGATTCTCTAAGTACTAATCTAACTTAAAATGTCTCAGTCACTGCTAATAGTTCGATCGCTGATAGTCTAGGCAGCTGTTATTTCTTCCTCGGGCACTTGCTATAATATCTCATGTAGATTTGGACTACTGTGGTCCGTTTTACAGTTTCTGAAGAGTTGGACTACTGTGGTCCTGTTATGATCAGTTTAAGTGCACCTTGGCGTGTTCACTTAACTGCTAGATGGAGCGTGCGAAGTCCTTCTGTGAGGTAGCTTCTGGTCCACCTGGGTAGTTGTGTAGTTGGGTTCCCTTGCCACGCTGTGGGGTCTTGTAGGGGGTTTTGCAAGGTAGCTCTTTCCGGCTTGTGCGGCAGAGTCTCCTCAACCAACTAGTCGTTTCTGTGGAGTGGGGTGCACAGGATAGCTCGGGATAGCTCGGGATAGCTCGCCTGCTCGTCTGTAATATAAGAGACGAAATTCTGCACAACCCTGAATAATCGGTTTGTGCAGAGCGTCTCACTGAAAGCCAAGTAGCCCTCAGTGATAGCTCCACATCTCTATACATAAGCGACGAACATTCTGCTACTTCCGGGGTCCGCTGTAATCTCCCTCTAAATTCCTATACATACATAAATATCAATCGTGTCTAGCTATACACATACAGAATTAATAATAATATAAACATTCAGTGGTACAGCCACTGGTCTGCAAACATACATATAAGTTAAACAACCGTGGTTCCGTACAGCATACAACATGGCGGCGCAACCGGTCGTGTTTCGCCTCGTGCTCGGCTCTTCCACGTGGTACGGCAAATTCGGATTAACAATTCACATTTATGCATAGCAAATTCCACAAACATAATTTCCACAATAATATAAATATATCACGATGAAACAGAAGGGTGTTCATTTACCTGTTTGACAAGTTCAGGCCCGTAGTGACTTGATAGAATTCTGAGATTCTAAAGTCCTGCTTCCTGGTCTATGAGTGAAGATAGTTCTCTGCTAGCTAAGTAGATGTTACTTCTCCCTCGTCTCACACACGACTGATTCAAACTGTGTTAGGCTCTGACACAGTCAAAACTGCTCTACCCACTTAGCCTGCTGGTCATTGGTTAAAATATTTACGACTCTCGCACACAGTGCTGATTCACTACGCGGCGTGGGTCGGGCTCGCGGTGTGTACTTTTATTGCTGCTGTGTTATATACTGACTCTCTACTATTACAATTACTACACAAGCTAACCAGTCAATGGGCAGGGTAAACTGCTCGGTTCATGACAGGCTCCCTCAACTGAAAAAAGGCGATGACTACTGGATTCGACCTTTTTCTACTACAGAGCCTAGTTTAACACTGCACTATCCTAGGGTCCTATTTACAAACTAATTAAGTTGCTCTACCTGAGCTGCAATGCTGTGCCAGGTAGCTATGGACACTAGTGACAGGGTATTACTGGGCGGGGACGAATTCTGGTGCTGTGGCCCTTAGTTGTGTTGGGTGGGCGACAGCTGCTGTGTCCTCCACGAGATGGCGACTGAGGTAGTCGGCTCCGTGGTTCTCTTTGCCGGGGATGTACTCGATTTGGAATGAGTATGCCTGAAGGGTGAGTGCCCATCGCATCAAGCGAGAGTTCAAAGACTTGGAGGCTGCCAGGAACGATAGTGGTTGGTGGTCCACCTGAACGGTGAAGTGGGTCCCATACAGGTAGAGTTGGAATTTCTGTATGGCCCAGACTAGTCCAAGGCATTCCTTCTCCGACGTGGCGTAGTGGGTCTCGGCGGGTCTCAATTTTCTGCTGGCGTAGGCGACCGGGAATAGCGTCTCTGCATTCTTGGGGTCGCGCTGTAGCAGTACTGCTCCGAGGCCTAAGTCGCTTGCGTCGGTGCGAAGAACGAATGGCTGAGTCAAATCGGGTAGGTGGAGTACTGGCGCCGATGTCATTCTGTCCTTGAGTGTTTGGAATGCTGTCTCGCATTCGGCTGTCCAAACTACTTTGTCCGGGGCGATTTTCCGGGTTCCATTTGTCAGTGGTACGGCGATGCTGTTGTAGTTGGGGATGAACTTCTGGTAGAAGCCGCAGAGTCCTAGAAACGACTGTACTTCCTTTTTGGTCTTGGGCCTAGGAGCGTCGAGTAGGCGTTTCACTGTCTTTTCTACCGGTCGCAGGCTTCCTTGACTGATGGTGTGTCCCAGAAATTCTAGCTCGGTGAATCCGATCTGACATTTGGTGGGTCTTGCCGTCAATCCCGTGTCTCTGAGGCGGGCGAGTAGTTGTTGTAGGAGCGTGACATGTTCCTCCCACGTAGGTGTTGCGATGAGGATGTCGTCCATAAACGAATGTAGGTGCTCGCTGCTCAGGGGTGCCAGGAGTTTTCGCATCATGGCGCTGAAGATGCTGGGTGCGTTGTGGAGTCCGAATGGAAGTACGTTGAACTCGAAGTGTCCTTCCATAGTGCTGAAAGCTAGGTACTTTCGGACTTGTGGTTGTACTGGTATCTGGTAGTATCCTTTGCTGAGGTCGATGCGTGAGAAGTACTTCGCTCGCTGTAGCTTGGCAAATAGGTCTGTCTGGTCCGGGAGTGGCTCTGGCTGGAACTGCGTTACCGCATTCAGGAGTCTGAAGTCGATGCACAGTCGATGCTCTCCGTTGGGTTTTCGCAACAATACCGTGCCCGCGCTGTAGGGTGAAGTAGACTCTGAGATGATTCCGGCTGCCAGTAAGGTGTCTATCTCTTCCTTGATGGCTCGCTGCTGAGACAGTGGCATCGGGTAGAGCTTCTGGCGGACGGGTGTTGGGTCGGTCACCGTTAAGGTTACTTCGACGAGGTCTGTCCTCCCTGGTCGGTCTGTTAGCACAGTCTGATGTTGTCGAATGACCTGTAGTACTTGCTGTTGCTGTTTAGCGGCTAGGTCTCCGTTGAGTATCACGTCTTTGTAGGTTTCTGTGGGGTGCAGGGGATACTCTACTGCATTGGTCTCCATGCTTTCTCCTTCTTCCGCGATGGCGATGGCTAACAAGTTGTGAGTGCTGGGGGTCGCTGGTCTGTCCGTATACTTCTTGAGGAGATTGATGTGGTGGTATCGGGCTCTCCCGTTCACCTCTACTTGGTAGACTGTCTTGGATTTCTTGGCAGTCACCCGGTACGGTCCTCTCCAAGCGATGTCCAGCTTGTTGGTTCCACTTGGAAGTAAGAGTAGCACTTGATCGCCGACTTGCAGTTCTCGGTCCTTCGCGTGGCGGTTGTAGTACTTCGCCTGACGGGCTCTTGCCTTCTTCAGTGCTTCACCAGCTTTCTTCCACGTTGCTTTGAGGGTTTCCTGCAGGTCTGCGACGTACTTGGTGGCACCTCTTGGTGTGTCGTCTATCTTGGCTTCCGTCCAACTTCTGCGTAGGGCTTCTAGCGGTCCGGCTAGAGGTCTGCCGAATAGCAATGTTGACGGGGTGTAGCCTGTGGCTGCATGGGGTGTTTCTCGGTATGCGAACAGTGCCGCATTCACGTAGGTGTCCCACGCTTCTGGATTGTCGTCGGCGACTTTCCTGAGTATGGTGAGAAGGGTTCCATTCAGTCTTTCTACTTGTCCGTTGCTGGCTGGGTGGTATGGTGGTGTGCGAATGTGATGAACTTGTATCAACTCGAACACGTCTTGCATCAGGCGGCCGGTGAACTGAGATCCGTTGTCCGTTCTAATGCTGTCCGGGAATCCGACTCTGGTAAAGATGGCGATGAGTGCATCTGCAATCTTCTTGGTGTCGATCGCTGGCAACGGGACTGCTTCGCACCACATCGTACATGCGTCGACGAGTGTGAGTAGAAATCTGTTCCGCTTCTTGGTCATGGGCAGTGGTCCTACTATGTCTACTGAGACTTGCTGGAATGGCACGCCGACTACTACCGATGGTCCTAAGGTAACTGGTACGGTGTGATGTCGCGGGGAATATCGTTGACATTGGTGGCAAGATTTCACGTAGCGTTTGACATCCTCCGTGATTCCTGGCCAATAGTAGTGTGCGCTGATTCTCTGCACTGTGGCTCCAATTCCCATGTGTCCGCTGAGTGGCATGCTGTGGCCTAATTCTAGTACTTGGGCTCGAAGGGTGGCTGGTAGTACTAGTTGGGTGTGATCTCCATCTCCTTGTCGATGTAGAACTCCCTCTTCCATGTAGAAGTCTCCCTTGTGCGGGGGTGTGTGCGCCTTGGGTAGCTTCTGGAAGCACTTCGCTATCGAGGTGTCTTCTTTCTGTGCTGTTTTGATCTCTTCGAGTCCTGGGTTCGGAGCGAACTCGGGCTGGGGTGGTTGGGTTTTAGCTTGGGCCCTGGTTTGCACTGCAGCTATCTCTACAGTTTTCGGGGGCGTACCTAAGAACACATACCTACAACCTAGCACTAGATCATACAGGGGTTTCTGTAAAACAGCTGCTTGGATTCGTCCTGTGACGTACCTACTCTCTACTTCTATCCAAGCTATTGGGCAAGTAGTCGTCGGTTTCGTCAAGTCTGCTCCTTGTAGTTCGACTGTCTTGTCTGTCAAGTCCGCGCGCGATACAAGAGATTCGCTAACTATCGCGTCGTATGATAGACCTGTGTCATACAGACAGTTCGCTTCTTTACCGTTGACCTTGACCGTGTCTGTCACCGATGGGTGATCTCCGATTGTGTGTGGCTTGTTACCGCTACTTTGAGTTAGAACTCTGTGCGCTGGCCGGCTTTCGCGCTCTTCCCTACGTTGTGCGGCCAACTTGAAACATTCTGCGGTGGAGTGATTGTTTCTGTTGCAGAACGAACAATACCGTCTCTGTTCTGCGGGACCTCTTTTCCCGAATTCCGTGTTGGGTCCTTTATTCTGCCCAGGTCTGGGGTTATTCGGCTTATTCGCGGTGCGCTCTTCCCGGTTAGGGCTTCGTTTCTGTGCCTCTTTCCCGTTAGGCTTTAGGTCTCGCCTGAAGCTCTTGGCTTCTCCGTGTGCGGCCACGTACCTATCTGCGACCTTGACCAGATCTTCTAGTCTTTCCGCGCCCTGCTCTACTGAGAATGTTCTCAGCTCGGGGGTCATGGTTTCCCGTAGCTGTTCCCATACTAACAGTTCTGTCAGTCCATCATACGTCTTAGCCGTGGCTGACTGGCTAATCCACTTATCCAGCGTTGTGGACAACCGATCCGCGAACTGCGCATAGCTCTCTCCTTTCACTCTCCGATTGGTGCGGAACTTTTGCCGATAGCATTCTCCTGTTAGTTCGAATCCCGTTAGGAGTGCCTCTTTTACTTTGTGATAGTCAGTCACTCTGTCAGTCGGTAGCTTACTGTAGATGTCATAAGCCTTTCCTCTAAGCCCTTGACTAAGCTTAAAAGACCAATGAGTGGGATCTAGTTTATACTCTGTTGCTAGACGCTCAAACCTAGTCAGATAGAGATCTAGACCTTCTTCTCTCTCATTGAATGTTCCCAGTGGAAATGACATTCCTTGTACAGGGTTGGATGCTACCTCTAGCTGATCTGAGTGGGGAAGGGTTGAGGAAGAACTTGAAGCTCCTGATCCCAATCTCCTTAGCTCTAACTCATGCTGTCTTTCTTTTTCCTTTTCTTCCCTCTCTTTTTCTTTTTCTGCCCTCTCTTTTTCTTTTTCTGCCCGCTCATAATCCCACCTCCTAATTTCTGCGTCTCTCTCTGCTGCTACCTTCTTCTGTTCTGCTTCTAGCTCTAATTTCCTCGTTTCTCTCTCTGCCTCTAATTTCTTTTGCTCTAGTTCTAATTTCTTTTGCTCTGCTTCTAGTTCTGCTTTTCTCTGTTCTGCTTCGAGTTTCTTCGCCTCTCTCTCTGCTGCTCTCTCTGCCTTAGCTTCCTGTTTCTCTACCTCTGCATTGATATACGCAATTAGGTCTGCCCCTGCTAAGTGTAAAGCTTCTCCTAGTTCCTTGAAACGCAATCTCAAGGCCACTGGGTCCGACATTGCCAAACGTGTCTATGAACACCCTCTGAATCAAGTGGAATACCAAAACACTAGCAATATTGCAAGTCAATAGAAACAATGCAAAGACCATACAATTCGTAATCAATAATAGAATAAAACAAGAGTCAAATGGCATACAACAGTTATTTAAGCAAAACCTGCAAAAGAACAATGCAACATACAGGCACAAAAATATTTGAAGCAAAAAAGTTTTTAACTAAAGAATAGTGCACCCAACTGATCAGTGTTATACCCTTACACTATTCTAAGTTATTCTACTACTACTACTGTTATCTAATTTTATTGTACTTAGATCCGGTTATACCCAATTCCTATTATACAGATCCTGGCAGGCTCGCCAATTAAAGTGTCACGTGGGGTTTATGGGCTCTGCACAATGGAATTATGGACCCTCACGTTTATTCGGTGGGAACTGCTAGTAAGTCACCCTATGAATTACTTTAATAAATTTATTTGTTTAGCTCGTTCTGTGTTAAGGTTGGGGTACAGAAATAGATAGAAAAATGGTAAAAGAATACTGTCACACTAGCTTTCACACGGCTATGAATCATATGTAGTCCAGCCACTTGATAACAGTTAAAATCACACATTTATTTCTTCTACTCTATACAAGATTCTCTAAGTACTAATCTAACTTAAAATGTCTCAGTCACTGCTAATAGTTCGATCGCTGATAGTCTAGGCAGCTGTTATTTCTTCCTCGGGCACTTGCTATAATATCTCATGTAGATTTGGACTACTGTGGTCCGTTTTACAGTTTCTGAAGAGTTGGACTACTGTGGTCCTGTTATGATCAGTTTAAGTGCACCTTGGCGTGTTCACTTAACTGCTAGATGGAGCGTGCGAAGTCCTTCTGTGAGGTAGCTTCTGGTCCACCTGGGTAGTTGTGTAGTTGGGTTCCCTTGCCACGCTGTGGGGTCTTGTAGGGGGTTTTGCAAGGTAGCTCTTTCCGGCTTGTGCGGCAGAGTCTCCTCAACCAACTAGTCGTTTCTGTGGAGTGGGGTGCACAGGATAGCTCGGGATAGCTCGGGATAGCTCGCCTGCTCGTCTGTAATATAAGAGACGAAATTCTGCACAACCCTGAATAATCGGTTTGTGCAGAGCGTCTCACTGAAAGCCAAGTAGCCCTCAGTGATAGCTCCACATCTCTATACATAAGCGACGAACATTCTGCTACTTCCGGGGTCCGCTGTAATCTCCCTCTAAATTCCTATACATACATAAATATCAATCGTGTCTAGCTATACACATACAGAATTAATAATAATATAAACATTCAGTGGTACAGCCACTGGTCTGCAAACATACATATAAGTTAAACAACCGTGGTTCCGTACAGCATACAACATGGCGGCGCAACCGGTCGTGTTTCGCCTCGTGCTCGGCTCTTCCACGTGGTACGGCAAATTCGGATTAACAATTCACATTTATGCATAGCAAATTCCACAAACATAATTTCCACAATAATATAAATATATCACGATGAAACAGAAGGGTGTTCATTTACCTGTTTGACAAGTTCAGGCCCGTAGTGACTTGATAGAATTCTGAGATTCTAAAGTCCTGCTTCCTGGTCTATGAGTGAAGATAGTTCTCTGCTAGCTAAGTAGATGTTACTTCTCCCTCGTCTCACACACGACTGATTCAAACTGTGTTAGGCTCTGACACAGTCAAAACTGCTCTACCCACTTAGCCTGCTGGTCATTGGTTAAAATATTTACGACTCTCGCACACAGTGCTGATTCACTACGCGGCGTGGGTCGGGCTCGCGGTGTGTACTTTTATTGCTGCTGTGTTATATACTGACTCTCTACTATTACAATTACTACACAAGCTAACCAGTCAATGGGCAGGGTAAACTGCTCGGTTCATGACAATAGGGGGGGTTTAGACCCGCACCCATGCTAAAAATATGGGAGGCCAACTAAGGCCACCTGCCCGGACAAGCCGGAATGATAACTTTAATGAATAACAAGTGATTCTTAAAATAGTTAAAACTATGGTAAAACGACAGGCCAACTAAGGCCGTCAAAGGCCCGCGGGCCAGCAAATGGTTTGCCAAATTTAAAAGTAAATAAGATTTAGAAGGTTAAGACAACTTTCAATATGCAAGGGTGATCTAAAACCCAATATAAACAATTTATGGTAAAATGACAGGCCAACTAAGACCGCCAGGGGCCCATCAGGCCAGCAAATAATTTGCCAAATTTAAAAGTAGTAAGGTTTAAAAGGTTTAAGACAGCTTTCAATATAGATAGATAACCTGAAACCCAATATGAACGATTAATTTAATAATGAAAAGTCAAACAATATATGTTATAATCCTAAAATTTAAGATTAAAATTACAATGTAACGGGGGCAGCCCTCGGCAATTTTTAGCCATGATGCGGACTCCCCAGCGAAAAGGACAGCACGACTCCCGGCAATTTACAGCCATGGTAGGGGCTCGTGCGAACGGCAATTTGGCCAAGAATTCGCACGCGTTACATTATTAAAATGTTACTGATAAAATTACACATAAGTGTATATAAAAAAAAAAATGCCCACGGCAACGGATGGAAATGTTTCCGGGCAAAAACACCCATAGCAGCACGGCCATGAGGGTGCCAGCATCATAGTAGGGGAGCTAGCAGAGAGCTAGTGAAAGAACCCCCCGGCAATAGTAGCCATGGACCTAACTAGCCTCGAGTAATGTACAAATATACCAGCGAAGAGCAGAAAGTAGCTGAGGAAGGTAGTGACAAGAGATCTAGAGGTCACACGCCACCTCAGACCGGTAGATGCAGCGGGCCGCTAAGAGTAACAGACTGGGCTCTGTGGAAGTGACATAAGTAATGAAGTCGGACATATATGGACCGATACCCCTACCGGCACAGGCCAGGCGGAGTAACTCAAAGTCACCAGCAAGGCGCGGGCAGACGAAAAGGCAGTGCTCGAAGTTAATAGGGGCGCCACAGGCGCACTTAAGTCAATATAGCTGGTGCGCCAGAGCCCCGAACAGAGACGTAGAGCAATGGTCTTGATGTGGCAAGAAACTGAGCAGGAAAGTGGAAAGGGGCAGCGCCCCTCCAGGAACGGTCGACCCATACCTCCCTCGAGCCAGGACAAATATCTGGCATCCCAGGAGGACCACGCAGCTCGATCAATGACTGCCTTGACCTGAGAATAAGAGGGGTCTAACAACAAGGAAGTCTGGGCCAGACCCGAAGAGCCGACCGCCGCAGCGCGGTCAGCTAACTCATTGCCCTGTATGCCCACGTGCGAGTGCACCCAAAGAAAAGAAACAGGATGGCCCGATGTACCCAAGAAGGCGACCAGGCGAAGGATATCCAGAACCAAAGATGGCCTGGAAGAAGAATAGCCAGCATCGATGCTGGAAAGCGAGGAAAGAGAATCAGAGAAAACAGAGATGGAGCACCCTGCCGGGAGGGTGGATTTAGAGAGAACATGAAGAGCCTCCCTGATAGCAAGGAGCTCGCACGTGAGCACACACGAGCCAGGAGGGGCCCCGTAGGACGAGTCGCCCACACCCTCGATGTAAAAGCCGCAACCAGGGTTGCCATCGGTACCAACTGAGCCATCGGTAAAAACGCGAAGGGATCCGGTAGCATCTCCCACTCGCTCAAGTGCCAGCTGCGTGAGCAAGGGTAGATCAGAAGATCGTTTAAGGCCCGGGAAACCCAGAGAAACAGGAGGCGTCGGTAGGTCCCAAGGAGGGACAGGCGTAGGAAGTGGCTCAACCTGGCACCGCCCGCCAACGGCAGAGCCGAGAAGGTGCCCAGCCGCCACGCCAATGCCAGACACCGACCTGGGGTCAACGGCCACATAAAGGAGGGTTTAATCTCGGTGACAGTAGAGTTTAGGACTCGAGGCGCCCTGGCAACATACCCAGCGCAAAGCCTCTTGATCTGAAGGTCAAGCGGTAGGACTCCCGCCAGCCGATATACTAGCATGTGCGGAGTGCCTCTATGGAGGGAGAGAGCAAGGCGAAGGGCCCTGCACTCTATCCGCACCATGGAGGCCAGAAGGGAGGGAGACAAGTTATAGAGTAACTCGGTACCGAAGAGGAGTCGAGACCGGACAAGTGAAAGAACTAGAGTAACAAGTGAACGGGGCTCTTGGGCCCAAGATTCCCGACGAAGTGAGTGCAGAATGCCAATAACTTTACTGGCATTAGCGATATTAGCATGGATGTGGGAGCGGTAACCACCGTTCTGTTGAAACAGAAATCCCAGGTACCGAACACGGCGAGATGGGGGAACTACAGTTCCTGCCACCTGAATGGTCAGAGAGTTGAAAAAGGGATTCCAGTATTGATGAAAAGGTACAAAGACAGTTTTTGTAGGGGAGAGCGAGAGACCTATGTGAGCCAGAGAGGTCGAGACCCTATCTATATCTGTTTGAAAGGCCGACAGATCCTGTCTAAAAAGGCGACAGGAGGCGCGGAGAACTCTGCTGCGCGTAGTGCGCCAGAGGGCAACATCATCTGCATAGAGGGTAGAGGTAGTGCCTGAGGAAACATCAAGCCCCACCTCAGAGAGAGCAATGGTAAAGAGAAGGGGAGCAATAACAGAGCCCTGCGGCACCCCCATGAATAGGGTGCCGACAGGGGACAAGACACCGCCCCAACGAACTCGAATTTGGCGTTCGC
Organism: Oncomelania hupensis; assembly: GCA_036898135.1. NCBI lineage: Eukaryota > Metazoa > Mollusca > Gastropoda > Littorinimorpha > Pomatiopsidae > Oncomelania > Oncomelania hupensis. Next base: position 12,130,724 of record CM072518.1, on the reverse strand, counting down.
GGAGAAAGGAGGCGACGAAGGCCGTGATAGACTGGTCAACGCCAAGGGAGCGGAGCCTCTCCAGTAGGCCTCCGTGCCATACTGAGTCGAAAGCTTTGGCTATATCGAAAAAGCAGGCCAACACAGTCCGCCTTCGGGAACGAGCACGGCGAATGTGCTCGTATAGGCGGACAAGGTGGTCGGCCACACTCCGCCCCTTGCGGAAGCCAGCCTGGGCGGTCTGAATAACTCCCCTGGAGGAGCAGAAATACTCTAACCTGGTTTTAATAATCCGCTCATAGATTTTGCAGGTGTGATTAGTGAGGGCTATAGGCGATAGTTATCAATAGATCTTCTAGATTTATTAGCTTTCGGAATGGGCACGACAACGGCAGAGCGCCAAGAGTCAGGTATCAAACCAGTAGAGAAACAATGATTAAAATGAGCTAGTATTTGGGTTTTAAATGAGACAGGGGCCCTCTTTAGCATCAGATAGTGAACACCATCGGGCCCCGCGCCCTTCCCCGAGGGGCAGGCTCGCAGGGCACGGATGAGCTCCATCATAGTCAAGGGGCAAGTGGCTGAAGAAGGGGGGGCCAAGGGAGGAAACCGCATCTCAGCGGTCGCCCTCCGCTCAACCTCCTCGGCAGTGAGAAGACTGCCATCGCCAGAAGATACGAATTTAGTGAGGAAAGCTGAAGCTTTGGCCTCACTGGAAGAAAAGACAGAAGTCCCGTCACTAAGGTCGGGGTCAATAGGCCTGTATGTCCCGCGCAGTTTGCGCAGGTTAGTCCAGAGTTGCCCCACGCCCTGCTCGCCGTCCAACTTGGACAGCCAGTGGTCGCGTTTGGCAGCAGCAATGACTCGTTTAGCAGCTAATTTGGTTGTTTTCATGAGAGAATGAGTGTCAGGGGAGTTAATACGTTTATATGCAGTGTATGCTTTACGTTTGGCGTGGACGGCCTCCTGGCAGGAGTCCGTCCACCAGGGTTTAGCAGTACCGCACGCGCCGGCCAGGCGCGCGGGCCAGGCTGGATGCGACAGATTTCATGGCAAATTAAAAAGAGATTTCGGCATCGTTTACAGAAAGGCCTGTAGGTAAGGGTGCCCATGAAGCAAATAACGGTCCCAGTCCACTTTGGAGAGAAACCTCGGGGTTTCCAATCGTATCAGAATAGGCACATGGTCAGAAAAGGCAGGGTCGCCCGCGACAGCCCAATCTGCGCAGGCGGCCACTGCCGGGTAGCTAAACTTCAATGGCCGTGCGAGAGCACGTATTCGGGAGTTTCGGTGAGTGCCGCCAAGGGGGGAGACGAGCACGGGACAAGGCAGAGCTAACTGACTGAGAGGGTAGGAAAGGCTTCATCCTTTGCCTCAAGAAGTCCAAGAACTGATGAGATGCACCATACCCCCTTATATATACCCGTATCCCCGTTATGCCCCCGCCACAAACCTACCCTTCCTTTTACCAGTAAACATTCCCGAGTTGGTAGTAGTAGTAATAATAATAATATAATAATAATAATAATATAATAAATAACATAATAATAATAATTAATGTAATTAATAATAAAAGATTAAGAAAGAACTGGCCCATGAGCTGACCAACTAATCGATGGAAACTCTTCAAGGTCATCTGTAGCAGATGCGTGAACTTCTGGAAGATAAAACAAATTGTAAAAGACAAGACTAGAAATTTTTGCAAAGTGTCAAAAGTCTATTTCGAGCTCTAGAGATGAAAAAACAGGCAGCGAAAGTACTAGACAACACGAAGAAATATAGCGTGGAATTCTTGGCATACAATGTAAACACTAGCCAACTATGTGTCAAGATTGGGTTGCAGGACTACATAGTCTACTTAGTAGCCACATCGTACTGAAGCAACTTTCAACACTTCCATCATCCAGCCGCTTGATTTAAGATCACAACACCATACCCCCTCTCAATGAACTCCATGAAAGTGTCGCGGAGACAATATAAGGTTGAGAGGATAAAACTTGAAAAATATACACACAACCCTCCTAAAACTGACTCAAGTTGACAGAAGAATGACATACAATTTCATAGTGCATGGCAGTCACTGAGGAACCATGGTGATCAAGTGCGCTCCCAGCCGGAGACGCCTTCACATCCATAAACTAAATAAATAAAACAAATACAATTGCTGAGGCTATTTGTGTGTGAAGGTCTTTGCCAGATACACACAATGTGTTTTAGAAACACTTGATGAATAAAAAAATTAAACGATGAATAGTTATAATAAAATAAAATAATAAAATAGATAATAATAATAATAATAAAAATAATCAAAATAACATAATAAGAATAAAATAAAATTTTAGAAGATATTATAAGTAGATAATAGATATTAATAATTATTTGAATTTAGAATAATAATAATAATAATAATAAATAATAAGTTATTAATAAATAATAATAATAATAAAAATAATTTAATAAATTTATAAATTTGCATATAATAATAATAAATAACAATAAAATTAATAAGTAAAAAATAAATTAAAAAAAAAAATATCACATAATTTTATCTACTAAAAAAAATTAAAAAAAATAAAAAACATAATAGCTGAGTCTAAAAAAATCAAATGACATAAAAGATTACAACTAAAGGTGAAAACTTAATTAAATATGCCAGGAAAATAAAAAAATCTACAATAAAACAACAAAATCCTACCAGATGTGAAATGCGCCGAAATTAAAGAGGCAATTACAGTTTTGGACAATTTTTTTTTAAGTCTGTTCATTTAGAAGTACACAATGAGTCTATGAACGGGGACTCGATCGCTTTCAGCTTTCACATTTTAAAAAAGACGGATTTTTATTTTATTTTAAGTATATAATGGCATTTGAGATGCATAAAGAAAAGCTAAAACATATTCTAAAAGTATGAATGGCAAAACCAGCTGAAATGACAGCGATGTATCTCAAAACAAAATCGCTAGTCGGACTCCTATAAGAAATCTCCAAAAGGGCGCTGCGCGTTGCATTCCCCCGTCTTGTAAAACTTGATAGGGGAATCTCCTACACCGGCCCCGTTCTGTAACTACTTCATCCACCAACATGTTATCCACCATCAGGATAGTGTAGCACCAATATTTATCCTGATCGCAGAACAGTCGAATCAGCTCATATCCATCAGCAAGGCCTCAATAATACTCAACAGGTTGAAACCACAAGCTGAACAAACATGTGAAGAACAAGCAGGATTCATGGCAAGGGCGAAGTACCACGAACAGATTTTCAACCTCAGAATAATCTGTGAGAAATACCTACAGCACCAACAACATCTATATCATGTGTTCATAGACTTCAAGAAGGCATTTGACCGAGTCTGGCATCAGCTCTATGGCAACCATGAAAGTGTACAACATCAGCCCTAAAATTATAGAAGTCATCAAAAGCCTGTATGACAAGGCTACCAGTGCAGTCCTCCATAACAGCGTCATCGGGAACTGGTTCAGAACAACAATCGGTGTGCGTCAAGGATGCCTACTCTCTCCAACACTCTTCAACATCTTCCTAGAGCGCATCATGTCAGATGCTCTTGCAGATCACGAAGGCACAGTCAGCATAGGGGGCAGAGCAATCTCCAATCTTCGTTTTGCGGATGATATTGATGGATTGGCTGGAGAGGAACAAGAACTTGAACAGCTTGTACAGAGGCTTGACACCACCTCCAGAGCTTATGGAATGGAAATAAGTGCAGAGAAGACCAAAATGATGACCAACAACACCAATGGCATCAACACGGACATCAAAGTACAAGGCCAATCCCTCAACACAGTGCACACTTCAAATATTTAGGAGCCATTGTGTCAGACAATGGGTCTCGACAGGAAGTCCTCTCCAGGATCGCACAAACAACTGCTGCCCTGACAAGGTTGAAGCCCATTTGGAAAGACAGAACCATCAGTCTACATTCCAAAGTAAGACTGCTGCGCTCTCTGGTCATCTCCATCTTCCTATATGCTTGCGAAGCATGGACCCTCACAGCAGATCTCCAACGAAGAATACAAAGCATGGAGATGAGGTGCTACAGAAGACTTCTGTGCATTTCCTATACCCAACACATCACCAACGACGAAGTCCGACAGACCATCACACAAGCCATTGGACAACACGATGACCTGCTCACAGTGGTGAAGAAACGGAAACTCCGATGGTATGGCCACGTCACCATATCATCAGGCCTTGCAAAGACCATTCTGCAACAGAAAGCTAAAAAAAAAAAAAAAAAAAAAAAAAAAAAGCGGTTCCCAGGAAATCTGGACTCAGGACATCACGTCGTTTTAATTCTTATATTGCTTTGCGTCTGCAGCGTGATGCTACCGGAGTAGCTATAGGGGATCCCACCATATGAGGGCTGCAATCATCGCTTATTGCAATGACGTCACGCTGAAACTAACCAGGACCAATTCAAATGGGTTGTAGCAAGATGGCCACCACTCACACTACGGCTGCATAGTGTCTGTGGGATCGAACCTTGGACGAATAGACATAGGGCATTTCATAGAGTAATTGGTACATTTGTTTTGGTGACTATTCATTTCAGTGTTTTTGCTTTCTTTTTAAATTACGGACATCGTTTTTCTGTTGCCACAGTATTGGCTACCTGTACAGCGAATTGTTTTTCTGTTGCCACAGTATTGGCTACCTGTACAGCGAATTGTTTTTCTGTTGCCACAGTATTGGCTACCTGTACAGCGAATTGTTTTTCTGTTGCCACAGTATTGGCTACCTGTACAGCGAACACGTAGACCGGTGGGTACACCATGCTAATTTATTTAATCGTTCATATAGCGCATTTCCAACTCAAGAGCTGCTCAAGGCGCTGCCCAGACAGCTGAGCACACTCCTCGGCGACCGGGGATGAGTGGAATGGACCTAGTGCTGGCTGGGTGTATTTGTGTAGCCGGCACCCCCCTCCCCCGTCTAGGACAGGCTAACAAATCTGTTTAGTTGAGTGGGCCTGGTATCTTCCTTGATCTCCTTCGTGCTATTGTCCCGCACTAAATCAATTACCCAGCCGTAATCACAGTGGCCAAATTGCGGCTGTCCCGGTTCAGCGAGTCAATGTCAGTACAACTAAGCCACTTGGTTTTGCATTAATGCTTGTATACAATAATCTTCTTTTTTGTTATTGCAAAGGCGGGTCACTTTCTCAGCGCAGTGCACCGGCCACCAGGACAAGGGTGGAAGATGTCCATTGATCAACCACGTCTAATGTGAAGCTACGTATACGTTGTTCCTTTCTTTTGGTTGTAGTCCTGCCGTGTGATGATAAACCATGTACATCCAGTCCTGAGACTATTTTTGAGAAAATCCACATTTTGTATCTTCAGGATTGTCTTTGTCTGTGTTTAATTTGATCATTCACTTGTCTGGATCGGAATCCACATTACTGAGGTCAAACCTCTAAAATAAGCGTGTATATGTAAGCAGATTAAAAAAGACATTCTGTTCTTCTTTAATGTCATCTCGCGAATCTGGCAAATGGCTCAATTCAATTCAATATTTTAATTTCACGTCTGTTCACAACAATGTGATTTTAGACAACAAAAAAGTATTTAAAAAAAAATTTAAGTTAATTAAAAGAATAAATAAAATTATAAAATAAAAAAATTAAATAATGATAATAATAACAATATAAGTAATAATTTAATTTAATTTAATCTAATCAAAATTAACAATAACATATCAACGTTCTTCAAAATTATAATATCTTATATAAGTCTGTTTTTATAATGACACCAGCAATGTCACATATTTCTGTACCATATAAAATGGTTTTAGTGTCAACTTGTGCTGATAATATAATTCCCTGTTGTTTGTATAATGGTGTTAAAACAGTACATTCAAACAGTAAATGATTTAAAGAGACGATCCCTTTACATATACAATTAATATTTATCAAATACTTTGTATTCCACGAATTCAATCGTAGTTTGTATATCAATCTTGAAAATGCTCTTGAACTCACGTACTTGTAGAAATAATCCGTGAATTACACACATACTCACAGTAACATATAGAGAATCCCGGTCACCCGGTCACCGTCCACAGAGAGAATTACACGCAAGAGTCCCACTGAGATTATGGTTCTATGGCCTATGTAAATCCTCCGTCTCTGTCTATGTATTCTCTTTCGTTTCTCTCTCACGTTATCCGTCTCCTTATCCTTTTCTTGTTTCTCTTCTCTCTCTTCTCCGTTCACTTCTCAAATCTTCAACTCTTCTCCGGCTGCTGCTGCGGTTGATACTGCCGCTGCTATTGTTGCTGCTTCTGCTGTTGCTGCTATTGCTGTGCTGCTGCTGCAGCTACTGTTGCGACTGCTATTGCTGCAGCTGCTGCTGTTGCTGCAGCTGCTACTGTTGCTGCTACCACCGCTGTGGTTGCTGCCACCGCTTCTTCGACTTCTTCTTCGTCTTCTTCTCCAGCTTCCATTCCTTCTTCTTCTTCTTCTATCTCCTCCTTCTTCTTCTTCTTTCTCTTCTTCTTCTTCTTCTTCTTCTTCTTCTTTCTCTTCCTCTTCTTTCTCTTCTTCTTCTTCCTCTCATTTCTTCTTCTTCTCCTTCTGCTTGATTCTTCGTCGTCTTCTTGACTCTTCTTCTTGATTCCTTCTTCTTCTTCTTCTTCCTTTTCCTTCTTCTTCCACCTTGAGGCTCCCAGCCAAAACTTCTGTAAACAAACGAGTTTACCACCCTAAATTTCTTGATACATAGACTTTCTCTGAATTACTACACATACCTCTCTCTTCTCTGTTCACACATACGCAAATTGCAAAACTAATTATAACAGATATTCCTTGACACCAGTTAACTTCATTCAAATAAATAAATATAATGCTATACACTTCAACTTGAAGTTCAACTTCAAATCAAATAATAATCCGACTCCAATTCGTTAATAAAAAATATACAACGATCCACCATCTTCATCACCTCCCTATTCCATCCTTCACATTAATATCAATATTATTTATTTTTAATTTTATTACATAACAAGTAGAATATAATCATTGTAAAATATTATGTTTATAATTCAACATTTCAATAATAAAAAATATATACCTGCAGACACAGCTGCGAGAAGTTCAAAACAACCACTCCTTGGTACAGTCAAGAAAAGAATGAATATATTTTTTTGAATGTCCCTTATTGAGCTGTCATGTGGCCGGCTCAACCAATCAGAATTTAGCTATCAGTAAAACCTATCAACAATATGTACTCACAGGAAGAAACTACAATACCTATTATAGTCATCGGACCAAAATACTATAAAACCGGTCCGTGACAAAAATGAAGCTGACAAATGTTGATTAACAGAAGAAACAAAATTGAAATATATCAAGGTAAATCATAGAATCCTAGTCAAGATGATAGCTACTCAACACGTTTTGAACGTTCCGGCACGACATTTTATTTAGAATACATTTTTGCACATGTTAAGCACACGGAAATGACCCTGTAAGCAATGAATAACTAACACGAAAATGTATTACATGTAAGCAATGGATAACTAACACGAAAATGTATGACATGTTAGTAAATTAGCGTGAATGAGACATTGTACATAACCTTTTGCGCAATTCTGCTCTAGACCTTAGACGCATTTTACAATATACAAGCACAAGTCTAGACGACGTTCAACGTATCAAATAGCAGTGGACAGCAAAATTTGGAAACACAAAGAAAATAAATTAAGTATTAGAAAAGGTGGGGATAAAGACCACAGAAAAATCGAGAAACTGTTTTTCCGCACCGTAAAAAAAAAACCCAGGGAAAGCTTGAGGTGTAAGCCTACAGCTGTATTACCGATTAAACGTTTACTGCAGTTCCAGACGTCATGGTAAGCAAAAGGCAGGGATACGAGAGACGCTAATAAAATCACTGAGATAGGGAAGAAAAGAAAGGAAAAAAAAGAATTGAGAGTGTCCTCGTCGTTATACGAAGAAAGTTTGGAAGTTGTGCTATGTTGTCAGCATTTTCTTTAATCATAGCCGTCCTAGGAGCCAAAGGCAGGTAACAAGCGAGACCAACAATTATTACAATAACAACAAAATCATGGCTGAAAGAAAGAAACGAAAAATTCGAGTTATTGTCCCCGTTATAATACAAGGCAAGTATGGAGGGCGTGCTATATATCACTCACAATTATTGCAGTTAAAAGCCGGAAGTGTACGTGCGACCATTGCCCGGTCACTGTGTATCGCTGGATCGGGTGGAAGTGATAAGACATCAATCAACGCCCCCCAAGATATTATTTCTCCTTCATTCTCAAGCATTTCGGTCGTTCTCCTGCTTTCGTGGTATTTCAAAGCAAACAAAAAATCTGCTCGCAGAACTCCAGACACTCTGTGCACAAACATGTCCATCCACGCCCTGTCGTCTGCAAACTGTAGCTGAACTTCCGGCCATGGCGTGACGACCTGACTTCTGTCCCCTGTGTGACGTCACTGGCCGAGAACCGACACATTTCCCGTGGGCATTGTCGTAAAATATCAACCAATAAGTGACAGGAAGGAAAGAACGGAACAAAAGAAACGGAAATAGAGAAACAGGAGTGGAAAAGAAACAGTCTTCATTTGCACCAACACCACAATCTTCTCCGCTTTCTATCATCATCATCATCATCATCATCATCATCATCATCATCATCATCATCATCATCATCATCATCATCATCTACTTTTTTTTCATCTTCTCGGTATCTGAATGCGCGATAGAAAGAGAATTTGAACGTCCCTGTGCGTGTTTGTCGACCTGAGCACGTTATGTGGCTGCGTATCTGTCCAGGGTTTGTCCCGGTTTTAATTGTAGTTGCTGCTGCTATTCTCGTTTAGGTGCGATACTTGGTCCGATATGCAGCATGCAAATCTCGACAACATCAGATTGCTTAAAAGCACTAGCTTTAAAAAAAAATCATTTAGCTCACTGTCTGTGTTTAGACATGCAACATGAACTAGTCTGTCTGCACACGGCACCCATTTCATTTAGCTGACTGTCTGTGTTTAGACATGCAACATGAACTAGTCTGTCTGCACACGGCACCCATTTCATTTAGCTGACTGTCTGTGTTTAGACATGCAACATGAACTAGTCTGTCTGCACACGGCACCCATTTCATTTAGCTGACTGTCTGTGTTTAGACATGCAACATGAACTAGTCTGTCTGCACACGGCACCCATTTCATTCATCGCACGGACTTAAAGATCCTGCCCTAGACGGCTGAGTGTCGGCTACACAACTACAGTCAGTAAGCACTAGGTCCCCTCTCCCAAATCCCCATTTGTCCAACATTGTGTTCAGTCGTCAGGGCGTCAGACTATGCGCTCAAAGGATGAGGTGGATGCCTCGGGTGACTTGAGTTAGGTCGTGTATCGACCAGCGCCTTGAGCAGCTCTAGAGATGGAACAGCGCTATAGGAGAACGATTCAATAAATTAATTAATTAACCTTGCTACTACCATAGACATGACTGCTTGACTGCCAACTTACTAATAGTACGTCTTCGGATACTTACGTTGATGATGATGTAATAATAATAATAATAATAATAATAATAATAATAATAATAATAATAATAATAATAATAATAATAATAATAATTATAATTATAATTATAATAATAAGGATGCATTAAGTACCCTCAAATAAACGTGCATTTTTATCATGTATCTATATATATAAATTGCTTAGCCGGAAGTCCTTCTTCGCCAGTACTATAAAGTTTGTCTCCTATGGACGCTGATCTGGGCACGTGCTGAGAGCTGCTGATCGGCCTGCTGTGTGCTCAAAACCACCCAAATCGTTATAGCCGACATTTCCTTACCGAACGTTTAACCGTTTCTGAGATAAATAAATAAACAAAATGTCCACAAACTGCAATAGCCTCATTCCGCGCGCTTCCATTAAAAATCAAATTGAGGTTTCAGCATGTTTTCCCATATAGAACAAAAAATTCTTGTGTTTTTACGAAGCCTTCGTAGCTTAGTGGTTTTATCTTTCGCCTACGGTTTCGGGCGACCCAAGATCGATACTCACGCGGGCCATATTTTTTTTTTAAGTTTTTTTTTTTTTACACTACAATATGGATATTTTTTTTTAATTTAGACTTTTTACATTTAATTTATTATTATTATTATTATTATTATTATTATTATTATTATTGTTATTATTATTCTTATTATTGTTATTATTAATAAACTAATAATACTAATACTAATACTAATACTAATACTAATAATAATAATAATAATAATAATACATTATTATTATTATTATTATTATTATTATTATTATTATTATTATTATTATTATTATTATTATTATTATTATTATTATTATCATTATTATTATATCAAATTTTCTTTTAAAACCTTATTGTTTTTTTATGATTTCTATTTGTATTATTCTATATTCAATATTAGTAGTAGTAGTAGTAGTAGTAGTAGTAGTAGTAGTAGTAGTAGTAGTAGTAGTAGTAGTAGTAGTAGTAGTAGTAGTAGTAGTAGTAGTAGTAGTAGTAGGCCTGCTGTGTGCTCAAAACCAGCGAAATCGTTTTAGCCGACATTTCCTTACCGATCGTTTAACCGTTTCTGAGATAAATAAATAAACAAAATGTCCACAAACTGTAATAGCCTCATTCCGCGCGCTTCCATTAAAATGGTATGGGGAGGTATCAAGTGGGTTCGGGGAGGTATCAAGGGGGTATGATGAGGCATCTGGGGGGGGGACGGGGAGATATCAGGGAGGGGGGTATGGTGAGGTATCAAGGGGGATATGGGGAGGTATCATCGTCCAAATGAAACTCGCAGACAAAAGTTCTCTCTGTCTACATTTTAAACAGCATCATGTGTACCCTGGCTTGCCAGGGTACAAAAACCACTAGTATAATAATAATAATAATAATAATAATAATAATAATAATAATAATAATAATAATAATAATAATAATATAGGATACTATCACGCGCTCTTTCTTCAACTGAACTCAAAGCGCGGCGATCGCGAAAAGATTGCAATTACAAAAGTCGGAATAGTAATGAATTTTTATAGTTGAAAGTTTAGATTGACTGCATTGTATACCATTATTGAAGGGAAGAACGTAAGATGTAGGACGTTTTATTGAATAAACAATACATTGTTCATTTCTAGGCCACAGGCCACATTAAAACACAACACTGAAGCGCCTCATAAATGTACAAACACAAAAGTACGCATCCTTAAAATCAATCCATGATTTAAATGCGATTAAGACAAACCAGTAAAAAAACATTTCTGCCATTAAGTTAACACACAATTTATACGACACACACAAATGTCCTTTTAGTTTTACCAGATCTATCATTCCTCATTTTCTCCCAAAACGCATGCTTTGATTCTCGCTGTTAGTGAACTGTGTAGCTGCATTTTTCTCTCATACGTATTTTCTCCTTTATTCTTAAATGAAACTATCTTCATTGTATCATTTTCTCACAAATATCTGCATCCTTACCCACAACAACCTGTCCATTCGCACCTGCATTTTAACACGCATCTATATATCTGTAAATCTTGCATCTATATTTCTGTAAATCTAGCATCTATATATCTTTAATTCTTGCATATATCCTATCCTATCCTATCCCGTAACTCGAAGGTCGTAGGGGCACCACAGATGATCGTTTAACCAGCGTACTCCATCTTTCCCTGTCCTCAGCAACCCTGATTGTTTCGCTCAGTGTCAAACCAGTCCATTCTCGAATGTTGTCCTCCCACCTCCTTTTCGGTCTCCCTCTTCTTCTACCTCCTTGCACTGTGCCTTGCAGGATGGTCTTTGCAAGACCTGATGATCTGGTGACGTGGCCAAACCATGGGAATTTCCGTTTTTTTCACCACTGTGAGCAGGTCATCGTGTTGTCCAATGGCTTGTATGATGGTCTGTCGGACTTCGTCGTTGGTGATGTGCTGGGTATAGGAAATGCCCAGAAGTCTTCTGTAGCACCTCGTCTCCATGTTTTGTATTCTTCGTTGTAGATCTGCTGTTAGGGTCCATGTTTCGCAAGCGTATAGGAAGATGGAGATGACAAGGGAGCGCAGCAGTCTTATCTTGGAATGTAGACTGATGGTCCTGTCTTTCCAAATTGGCTTCAACCTCGCCAGGGCAGCAGTGGTTTGTGCGATCCTGGAGAGGACTTCCTGTCGGGACCCATTGTCTGATACAATGGCTCCTAAATATTTGAAGCTATGCACTGAGTTGAGGGATTGGCCTTGGACTTTGATGTCCGTGTTGATGCCATTGGTGTTTTGGTCTTCTCTGCACTTATTTCCATTCCATAGGCTCTGGAGGTGGTGTCAAACCTCTGTACCAGCTGTTCAAGTTCTTGTTCCTCTCCAGCCAATCCATCAATGTCATCTGCAAAACTAAAGTTGGAGATTGCTCTTCCCCTTATGCTGACTGTGCCTTCGTGATCTGCAAGGGCATCTGACATGTAAAAGATGTTGAAGAGTGTTGGAGAGAGTAGGCATCCCTGACGCACACCGATTGTTGTTCTGAACCAGTTTCCGATGGCGCTGTTGTGGAGGACTGCACTGGGAGCCTTGTCATACAGGCTTTTGATGACTTCAATAATTAATTTAGGGCTGATGCTGTACACTCTCATGGTTGCCCACAGAGCTGCATGCCACACTCGGTAAAACGCCTTTTTGAAGTCTACGAACACATGATATAGATGTTATTGGTGCTGTAGGTATTTCCGCGGGGGCCGGGTAGCTCAGTTGGTAAGAGCGTCTTGCTAGTAACCGAAAGGTCGCTGGTTCGAATCCCGGATTGGTCAACGTGTGATCATATTATTTTCCCCTTTACCAACAACTGGCCCGCTGGTGTCAGTATAAATCGGTCCAGTAGTCACCTATATGCGAAAGTGTTGTGTGACTATAATCTACAAACAACAAACAACAGGTATTTCTCGCAGATTATTCTGAGGTTGAAAATCTGTTCAGTGGTACTTCGCCCTGCCATGAATCCTGCTTGTCCTTCAGCTATGATTTATTCAGCTTGGGGTTTCAACCTGTTGAGTATTATTTTGAGGAGGACCTTGCTGGGTTGGCTGATGAGGCTGATGGTGCGGTAATTTTCACATTCCTAAAGGTTACCTTTTTTGGGAAGAGTGATGACAAGTGACTGGGTCCATGGTGTAGGCCACTCCCCACTCTGCCAGATCTTGTTACAGATAATGGTGAGTGCGTCAATCATCGCTGCTCCTCCTGCTTGAAGCAGTTCCGCGGGTATGTTGTCCACTCCCGCTGACTTCCCCTTCTTCAGCGATTGCACTGCTGCCTCAACTTCTTCTCGGGGAATTGGGAGGATTTCTTCTTCTCTGTTCTCTGGACATGCTAGAACTGATGGGTCGCCATTTGGTGTATGGTTGTAAAGGTCAGAGCAGTACTCTGTCCATCTGTCCAAGACTTCTTGTTCTTCTGTAAGGCATATTCGTGACTTGCTTTGGTGCGTGGATACCTTGGGCTGTTTAACACTTGTCAGCCGCTTCACAGTCTGGTAGGCCTTCTTGCTGTTGTTCTTGTTCAGACTGTTCTCTATTTCCTGGCATTGCTCATCTATCAAGTTCTCCTGTGCTGTGCGCATGCTTTTTCGGATGTCATTGTTGATTTTTCGGTAGGCATCAGCTCCCTGTTAGGTGTTCTTTTTCTTTTTCATCTCTCTTCGTTTATCACACAGGTCCAAAAGTTCAGGTGTGATCAACAGCTTCTTCTTTGGTCGGTGCTTTCCAAGGATCTTCGTGGCGGCATCTGTCACAGCTAAGTTGAAGGTGGTGGTCATAGTGTTGACATCTACTTCACCAGCTCCTAAAATGAGCAGTGGTGCAAGTTTCCCTCCAATTGTGTCCTAAAATATTTCTGCCACCTCCGGGTCTTGCAGTTTGTCCAGGTCGAACTTTAGTCTAGTGCACTTTGCTGTGTTTACTCTGTTCAAGTGGAGCCGGAAAGACATCATCACGCGATCGTGGTCACTTCCGATGTCTGCTCCTGGAAAAGTGCGTGTCCTGCCAATGTTGATGTTTGATCTGAAGCGTTTCTTGACCATGATGTAGTTGATCTGGTTGTGATGCTCCCCGCCGGGACAGTGTCATGTCCATCGTCTGGATTTTTTGTGGAGACCAAGCGTGTTTGCCAGTATTAGATTGTTGTATCTTGCACATTCCAAGAGTCACAGACCCCTGTCATTTGTCTCGTTTTTGCAGTGGGTGTCACGAATTGGCTAGTTTTAACTCTGCTCATTGACTATTTAGCCATGTGTAGTCTTTGTAACAGTAGAGAAGTTAGACTATTACACAGCAGCAATTAATTTACACAGCAGACCACACACAGCGAGCGAGCCACCCACATCGCAGTGAGTCAGCACTTGAGTTTTGAATCGGACCGTTTTAACCAATCAGAGCAGGCTCAGTGGGTAGAGCAGTTTTGAATGTGTCAGAGCCTAACACAGTTTGAATCAGTCGTGTGTGAGTCAAGGTAGAGTCAACATCTCCACAGCTAGAGAAATCTCTACACTCATAGACCAGGAAGCAGGACTTTGAAATCTTAGAATTCTCTCAAGTCACAACGGGCCTGAACTTGTCAAACAGGTAAATGAACACCCTTCTGTTTCATCGTGATATATTTATATTATTGTTGAAATTATGTTTGTGGAATTTGCTATGCATAAATGTGAATTGTTAATCCGAATTTGCGGGACCACGTGGAAGAGCCTACCACGAGGCGAAACACGACCGGTTGCGCCGCCATGTTGTATCCCGTACGGAACCACTGTTGTTTAACTTATATGTATGTTTGCAGACCAGTGGCTGTACCACTGAATGTTTATATTATTATTAATTCGGTATGTGTATAGTTAGACACGATTGATATTTATGTATGTATAGGAATTTAGAGTGAGATTCCAGTGGAACCCGGAAGTAGCAGAATGTTCGTCGCTTATGTATAGAGATGTGGAGCTATCACTGAGGGCTACTTTGGCTTTCAGTGAGACGCTCTGCACAAACCGATTATTCAGGGTTGTGCAGAATTTCGTCTCTTATATTACAGACGAGCAGGCGAGCTATCCCGAGCTATCCTGTGCACCCCACTCCACAGAAACGACTAGTTGGTTGAGGAGACTCTACCGCACAAGACGGAAAGAGCTTCCTTGAAAGACACCCTGTCAGACCCCACAGCGTGGCAAGGGAACCCAACTACACAACTACAAAGGTGTACCAGAAGCTACCTCACAGAAGGACTTCGACCGCACCATAAGAAAGTTAAGTGTACACCCAGAAGTGCACTTAAACTGATCATAACAGGACCACAGTAGTCCAACTCTTCAGAAACTGTAAAACGGACCACAGTAGTCCAAATCTACATGAGATATTATAGCAAGTGCCCGAGGAAGATATAACAGCTGCCTAGACTATCAGCGATCGAACTATTAGCAGTAACTGAGACTTTTTAAGTTAGATTAGTACGTAGAGAATCTTGTATAGAGTAGAAGAAATAAATGTGTGATTTTAACTGTTATCAAGTGGCTGGACTACATATGATTCATAGCCGTGTGAAAGCTAGTGTGACAGTAATCTTTTACCAATTTTCTATCTATTTCTGTACCCCAACCTTAACACAGAACGAGCTAAACAAATAAATTTATTAAAGTAATTCATAGGGTGACTTACTAGCAGTTCCCACCGAATAAACGTGAGGGTCCATAATTCCATTGTGCAGAGCCCATAAACCCCACGTGACACTTTAATTGGCGAGCCTAGCCAGGATCTGTGTAATAGGAATTGGGTATAACCGGACCTAAGTACAATAAAATTAGATAACAGCAGTAGTAGAATAACTTAGAATAGTGTAAGGGTATAACACTGATCAGTTGGGTGCACTATTCTTTAGTTAAAAACTTTTTTGCTTCAATTATTTTTGTGCCTGTATGTTGCATTGTTCTTTTGCAGGTTTTGCTTAAGTAACTGTTGTATGCCATTTGACTTTTGTTTTATTCTATTATTGATTGCGAATTTTATGGTCTTTGCATTGTTGTTATTGACTTGCAATATTGCTAGTGTTTTGGTATTCCACGTGATTCAGAGGTTGTTCATAGACACTTTTGACAATGTCGGACCCAGTGGCCTTGAGATTGCGTTTCAAGGAACTAGGAGAAGCTTTACACTTAGCAGGGGCAGACCTAATTGCGTATATAAATGCAGAGGTAGAGAAACAGGAGGCTAAGGCAGAGAGAGCAGCAGAGAGAGAACAGAAGAAACTCGAAGCAGAACAGAGAAAAGCAAAACTAGAAGCAGAGCAAAAGAAATTAGAACTAGAAGCAGAGCAGAAGAAACTAGCATTAGAAGCAGAGCAGAAGAAATTAGAAGCAGAGCAGAAGAAATTAGAGGCAGAGAGAGAAACGAGGAAATTAGAGCTAGAGGCAGAAAGAGAACAGAAGAAGGCAGCATTAACAGCAGAGAGAGATGCAGAAGTTAGGAGATGGGAGTATGAGCGGGCAGAAAAAGAAAAAGAGAGGGCAGAAAAGGAAAAAGAAAGACAGCATGAGTTAGAGCTAAGAAGATTGGGATCAGGAGCTTCAAGTTCTTCCTCAACCCCTCCCCACTCAGATCAGCTAGAGGTAGCACCCAACCCTGTACAAGGAATGTCATTCCCACTGGGAACATTCAATGAGAGAGAAGAAGGTCTAGATCTCTATCTGACTAGGTTTGAGCGTCTAGCAACAGAGTACAAACTAGATCCCACTCATTGGTCTTTTAAGCTTAGTCAAGGGCTTAGAGGAAAGGCTTATGACATCTACAGTAAGCTACCGACTGACAGAGTGACTGACTATCACAAAGTAAAAGAGGCACTCCTAACGGGATTCGAACTGACAGGAGAATGCTACCGGCAAAAGTTCCGCACCAATCGGAGAGTGAAAGGAGAGAGCTATGCGCAGTTCGCGGATCGGTTGTCCACAACGCTGGATAAGTGGATTAGCCAGTCAGCCACGGCTAAGACGTATGATGGACTGACAGAACTGTTAGTGTGGGAACAGCTACGGGAAACCATGACCCCCGAGCTGAGAACATTCTCAGTAGAGCAGGGCGCGGAAAGACTAGAAGATCTGGTCAAGGTCGCAGATAGGTACGTGGCCGCCCACGGAGAAGCCAAGAGCTTCAGGCGAGACCTAAAGCCTAACGGGAAAGAGGCACAGAAACGAAGCCCTAACCGGGAAGAGCGCACCGCGAATAAGCCGAATAACCCCAGACCTGGGCAAAATAAAGGACCCAACGCGGAATTCGGGAAAAGAGGTCCCGCAGAACAGAGACGGTATTGTTCGTTCTGCAACAGAAACAATCACTCCACCGCAGAATGTTTCAAGTTGGCCGCACAACGTAGGGAAGAGCGCGAAAGCCGGCCAGCGCACAGAGTTCTAACTCAAAGTAGCGGTAACAAGCCACACACAATCGGAGATCACCCATCGGTGACAGACACGGTCAAGGTCAACGGAAAAGAAGCGAACTGTCTGTATGACACAGGTCTATCATACGACGCGATAGTTAGCGAATCTCTTGTATCGCGCGCGGACTTGACAGACAAGACAGTCGACTTACAAGGAGCAGACTTGACGAAACCGACGACTACTTGCCCAATAGCATGGATCGAAGTAGAGAGTAGGTACGTCACAGGACGAATCCAAGCAGCTGTTTTACAGAAACCCCTGTATGATCTAGTGCTAGGTTGTAGGTATGTGTTCTTAGGCACGCCCCCAAAAACTGTAGAGATAGCTGCAGTGCAAACCAGGGCCCAAGCTAAAACCCAACCACCCCAGCCCGAGTTCGCTCCGAACCCAGGACTCGAAGAGATCAAAACAGCACAGAAAGAAGACACCTCGATAGCGAAGTGCTTCCAGAAGCTACCCAAGGCGCACACACCCCCGCACAAGGGAGACTTCTACATGGAAGAGGGAGTTCTACATCGACAAGGAGATGGAGATCACACCCAACTAGTACTACCAGCCACCCTTCGAGCCCAAGTACTAGAATTAGGCCACAGCATGCCACTCAGCGGACACATGGGAATTGGAGCCACAGTGCAGAGAATCAGCGCACACTACTATTGGCCAGGAATCACGGAGGATGTCAAGCGCTACGTGAAATCTTGCCACCAATGTCAACGATATTCCCCGCGACATCACACCGTACCAGTTACCTTAGGACCATCGGTAGTAGTCGGCGTGCCATTCCAGCAAGTCTCAGTAGACATAGTAGGACCACTGCCCATGACCAAGAAGAGGAACAGATTTCTACTCACACTCGTCGACGCATGTACGATGTGGTGCGAAGCAGTCCCGTTGCCAGCGATCGACACCAAGAAGATCGCAGATGCACTCATCGCCATCTTTACCAGAGTCGGATTCCCGGACAGCATTAGAACGGACAACGGATCTCAGTTCACCGGCCGCCTGATGCAAGACGTGTTCGAGTTGATACAAGTTCATCACATTCGCACACCACTGTCACGTGGGGTTTATGGGCTCTGCACAATGGAATTATGGACCCTCACGTTTATTCGGTGGGAACTGCTAGTAAGTCACCCTATGAATTACTTTAATAAATTTATTTGTTTAGCTCGTTCTGTGTTAAGGTTGGGGTACAGAAATAGATAGAAAAATGGTAAGAGATTACTGTCACACTAGCTTTCACACGGCTATGAATCATATGTAGACCAGCCACTTGATAACAGTTAAAATCACACATTTATTTCTTCTACTCTATACAAGATTCTCTAAGTACTAATCTAACTTAAAATGTCTCTTTCAATGCTAATAGTTCGATCGCTGATAGTCTAGGCAGCTGTTATTTCTTCCTCGGGCACTTGCTATAATATTTCATGTAGATTTGGACTACTGTGGTCCGATTTACAGTTTCTGAAGAGTTGGACTACTGTGGTATGATCAGTTTAAGTGCACTTGGGATAACACACTTAACTGGCGGGTGGTGCGGTCGAAGTCCTTCTGTGAGGTAGCTTCTGGTCCACCTGTGTCGTTGTGTAGTTGGGTTCCCTTGCCACGCTGTGGGGTCTGACAGGGTGTTTCTTCGGGTAGCTCCTTCCGTCTTGTGCGGTAGAGTCTCCTCGACCAACTAGTCGTTTCTGTGGAGTGGGACGCACAGGATAGCTCGGGATAGCTCGCCTGCCCGTCTGTAATATAAGAGACGAAATTCTGCACAACCCTGAATAATCGGTTTGTGCAGAGCGTCTCACTGAAAGCCAAGTAGCCCTCAGTGATAGCTCCACATCTCTATACATAAGCGACGAACATTCTGCTACTTCCGGGTTCCACTGGAATCTCAACTCTAAATTCCTATACATACATAAATATAAATCGTGTCTAACTATACACATACAGAATTAATAATATTATAAACATTCAGTGGTACAGCCACTGGTCTGCAAACATACATATAAGTTAAACAACAGTGGTTCCGTACGGGATACAACATGGCGGCGCAACCGGTCGTGTTTCACCACGTGTTCGGCGTTTCCACATGGTCACGCAAATTCGGATTAACAATTCACATTTATGCATAGCAAATTCTTCAAACATAATTTCAACAATAATATAAATATATCACGATGAAACAGAAGGGTGTTCATTTACCTGTTTGACAAGTTCAGGCCCGTGGTGGCTTGATAGAATTCTAAGATTCTAACGTCCTGCTTCCTGGTCTATGAGTGAAGAGATTTCTCTGTCAGCTTTCTAGCTGTTAACACTTCGGTGTATTCCTCCCAACTGACCAAAGATAAGCTAGGTTTGGACCCAGTCAAACTGGCTCGAACCGCTTTGCGTAAGCTCCCATTGGTTAAAATGTTTACGACTCTCGTAATTACGATGATGTCATGGCCTCAGCCAGCGTCAACTATCACTGTGTGTATGATCGGCAGTATGCTACCGCTACGCTTGATTACTTTCATCGTCTGCTCCTAACTTTGAAATTCTAATATTATATATACTAACCAAGCTAAATATTAAAATAAGCAGAGTTAATACTAGCCAGTTCGTGACAACCACCATACCACCCAGCCAGCAACGGACAAGTAGAAAGACTGAATGGAACCCTTCTCACCATCCTCAGGAAAGTCGCAGACGACAATCCAGAAGCGTGGGACACCTACGTGAATGCGGCACTGTTCGCATACCGAGAAACACCCCATGCAGCCACAGGCTACACCCCGTCAACATTGCTATTCGGCAGACCTCTAGCCGGACCGCTAGAAGCCCTACGCAGAAGTTGGACGGAGGCCAAGATAGACGACACACCAAGAGGTGCCACCAAGTACGTCGCAGACCTGCAGGAAACCCTCAAAGCAACGTGGAAGAAAGCTGGTGAAGCACTGAAGAAGGCAAGAGCCCGTCAGGCGAAGTACTACAACCGCCACGCGAAGGACCGAGAACTGCAAGTCGGCGATCAAGTGCTACTCTTACTTCCAAGTGGAACCAACAAGCTGGACATCGCCTGGAGAGGACCGTACCGGGTGACTGCCAAGAAATCCAAGACAGTCTACCAAATAGAGGTAAACGGGAGAACCCGATACCACCACATTAATCTCCTCAAGAAGTATACGGACCGACCAGCGACCCCCAGCACTCACAACTTGCTAGCCATCGCCATTGCGGAAGAAGGAGAAAGCATGGAGACCAATGCAGTAGAGTATCCCCTGCACTCCAAAGAAACCTACAAAGACGTGATACTCAACGGAGACCTAGCCGCTAAACAGCAACAGCAAGTACTACAGGTCATTCGACAACATCAGACTGTGCTAACAGACCGACCAGGGAGGACAGACCTCGTCGAAGTAACCTTAACGGTGACCGACCCAACACCCGTCCGCCAGAAGCTCTACCCGATGCCACTGTCGCAGCAGCGAGCCATCAAGGAAGAGATAGACACCTTACTGGCAGCCGGAATCATCTCAGAGTCTACCTCACCCTACAGCGCAGGCACGGTATTGTTGCGAAAACCCAACGGAGAGCACCGACTGTGCATCGACTTCAGACTCCTGAATGCCGTAACGCAATTCCAGCCAGAGCCACTCCCGGACCAGACAGACCTATTTGCCAAGCTACAGCGAGCGAAGTACTTCTCACGCATCGACCTCAGCAAAGGATACTACCAGATACCAGTACAACCACAAGTCCGAAAGTACCTAGCGTTTAGCACTATGGAAGGACACTTCGAGTTCAACGTACTTCCATTCGGACTCCACAACGCACCCAGCATCTTCAGCGCCATGATGCGGAAACTCCTGGCACCCCTGAGCAGCGAGCACCTACATTCGTTTATGGACGACATCCTCATCGCAACACCTACGTGGGAGGAACATGTCACGCTCCTACAACAACTACTCGCCCGCCTCAGAGACACGGGATTGACGGCAAGACCCACCAAATGTCAGATTGGATTCACAGAACTAGAATTTCTGGGACACACCATCAGTCAAGGAAGCCTGCGACCGGTAGAGAAGACAGTGAAACGCCTACTCGACGCTCCTAGGCCCAAGACCAAGAAGGAAGTGCAGTCGTTTCTAGGACTCTGCGGCTTCTACCAGAAGTTCATCCCCAACTACAACAGCATCGCCGTACCTCTGACAAATGGAACCCGGAAAATCGCCCCGGACAAAGTAGTTTGGACAGCGGAATGTGAGACAGCATTCCAAACACTCAAGGACAGAATGACATCGGCGCCAGTACTCCACCTACCCGATTTGACTCAGCCATTCGTTCTTCGCACCGACGCAAGCGACTTAGGCCTCGGAGCAGTACTGCTACAGCGCGACCCCAAGAATGCAGAGACGCTATTCCCTGTCGCCTACGCCAGCAGAAAATTGAGACCCGCCGAGACCCACTACGCCACGTCGGAGAAGGAATGCCTTGGACTAGTCTGGGCCATACAGAAATTCCAACTCTACCTGTATGGGACCCACTTCACAGTTCAGGTGGACCACCAACCACTATCGTTCCTGGCAGCCTCCAAGTCTTTGAACTCTCGCCTGATGAGATGGGCACTCACCCTTCAGGCATACTCATTCCAAATCGAGTACATCCCCGGCAAGGAAAACCACGGAGCCGACTACCTCAGTCGCCATCTCGTGGAGGACACAGCAGCTGTCGCCCACCCAACACAACTAAGGGCCACAGCACCAGAATTCGTCCCCGCCCAATAAAACCCTGTCACTAGTGTCCATAGCTACCTGGCTCAGGTAGAGCAACCAAATTAATTTGTAAATAGGACCCTAGGATAGTGCAGTGTTAAACTAGGCTCTGTAGTAGAAAAAGGTCGAATCCAGTAGTCATCGCCTTTTTTCAGTTGAGGGAGCCTGTCACGAATTGGCTAGTTTTAACTCTGCTCATTGACTATTTAGCCATGTGTAGTCTTTGTAACAGTAGAGAAGTTAGACTATTACACAGCAGCAATTAATTTACACAGCAGACCACACACAGCGAGCGAGCCACCCACATCGCAGTGAGTCAGCACTTGAGTTTTGAATCGGACCGTTTTAACCAATCAGAGCAGGCTCAGTGGGTAGAGCAGTTTTGACTGTGTCAGAGCCTAACACAGTTTGAATCAGTCGTGTGTGAGTCAAGGTAGAGTCAACATCTCCACAGCTAGAGAAATCTCTACACTCATAGACCAGGAAGCAGGACTTTGAAATCTTAGAATTCTCTCAAGTCACAACGGGCCTGAACTTGTCAAACAGGTAAATGAACACCCTTCTGTTTCATCGTGATATATTTATATTATTGTTGAAATTATGTTTGTGGAATTTGCTATGCATAAATGTGAATTGTTAATCCGAATTTGCGGGACCACGTGGAAGAGCCTACCACGAGGCGAAACACGACCGGTTGCACCGCCATGTTGTATCCCGTACGGAACCACTGTTGTTTAACTTATATGTATGTTTGCAGACCAGTGGCTGTACCACTGAATGTTTATATTATTATTAATTCGGTATGTGTATAGTTAGACACGATTGATATTTATGTATGTATAGGAATTTAGAGTGAGATTCCAGTGGAACCCGGAAGTAGCAGAATGTTCGTCGCTTATGTATAGAGATGTGGAGCTATCACTGAGGGCTACTTTGGCTTTCAGTGAGACGCTCTGCACAAACCGATTATTCAGGGTTGTGCAGAATTTCGTCTCTTATATTACAGACGAGCAGGCGAGCTATCCCGAGCTATCCCGAGCTATCCTGTGCACCCCACTCCACAGAAACGACTAGTTGGTTGAGGAGACTCTACTGCACAAGACGGAAAGAGCTGCATTGAAAGACACCCTGTCAGACCCCACAGCGTGGCAAGGGAACCCAACTACACAACTACAAAGGTATACCAGAAGCTACCTCACAGAAGGACTTCGACCGCACCATAAGAAAGTTAAGTGTACACCCAGAAGTGCACTTAAACTGATCATAACAGGACCACAGTAGTCCAACTCTTCAGAAACTGTAAAACGGACCACAGTAGTCCAAATCTACATGAGATATTATAGCAAGTGCCCGAGGAAGATATAACAGCTGCCTAGACTATCAGCGATCGAACTATTAGCAGTAACTGAGACTTTTTAAGTTAGATTAGTACTTAGAGAATCTTGTATAGAGTAGAAGAAATAAATGTGTGATTTTAACTGTTATCAAGTGGCTGGACTACATATGATTCATAGCCGTGTGAAAGCTAGTGTGACAGTAATCTTTTACCAATTTTCTATCTATTTCTGTACCCCAACCTTAACACAGAACGAGCTAAACAAATAAATTTATTAAAGTAATTCATAGGGTGACTTACTAGCAGTTCCCACCGAATAAACGTGAGGGTCCATAATTCCATTGTGCAGAGCCCATAAACCCCACGTGACAGTGGGGTCCACATGTGTCTCCCCAATTGTGGTGCGCATCTTGGCCAACCTTGGCATTCCAGTCGCCTTACACTATGACTATGTCCTACTTCGGCACTTGGTCAAGGACAGCCCGTATATTTTCATAAAAATCCTCCACTTCGCTGTCGTCATAGTCTGATGTTGGGGCATAGGCCTGGATGATGGTGATGTTGAAATGGGCTGCTCTCAGACGGATGGTAATGAGTCTACTGGAAACTGGGCGGCAACCCATGACAGTGGCTAGAATGTCTCTGTGGACCAAGAATCCAACTCTGTGTTCGTGCCTGTCATCTCTACCGCTGAAATAAAGCTTGTGGCCTTTGTCGGTCGTTGTTTCACCTATGCCTTTCCAGCGCAGTTCGCTGATTCCTAAAACGTTCCATCGATAGTGGTCCAGCTCGTGGGCCAGTTCTTCTAATTTTCCCTCCGCATTTAAGGTCCTGACATTCCAGGTTACTATGATGATGTTATTTCTGGTGCGGACCTTGCTAAGTTGTCCATCAGTAGCACACTTATCACCTCCGTCCTGGTGGCCAATGGAAGGCGCGATCCTTGTTGACCCGGGCGACGGCCGATCCGGTATGGAGTAAATGGTTTTTTTCATCATGCCGTGTGTCTTAGGCAAGAAAGACCTGGCAGGGCCCAATCCTCTCCAGGCAATTGGCCACAGCCGATATCCACGAATACAGTGTGGCTCGCCTTGGCCACGAGCACATGGGCGTTGAACCTGTAGTAACATGAGGTTCCTCCGTCCTGGCCGGTGACTTCTGTGTTGAAGTTTTTCGCCCAGTGATGCCGTGCTGACATCACCCCTGTTGGTCGCCTCTTACAACACGTCGGGAAACGTTGGGTCTATTCTAGCCAGTGCCCGAACCCACAGGGAATATATGTAAATCTTTCATCATTTTTTCTCGGAAACCAGCATTCCTACACACAACTGTCTATTTGCATTATTTTCTTTGAAGACATCCAGTTTGTAAATGTTTAAAAATATTTAATAAATATAATTAATTAATTAATTAAAATAATAAAAAAATTCTGTTATAAACAATTTCTACCCCTCAATTATTTCTAGCATGCTCTTGTAGTTTCAGGAAAATCCTGTAAAGATATTTTGACAGTTGCATAATAACCTGTTCTTCATCGTTTGCCATGATCAATTCAACAGAAACATTGTTGAGATTACCCACAGCATACTCCAAAACAGGCATACCCCGTCTTAATGCAGCACATCCTGTAAAAGTCTAGTAAAACATGTTTTTCATCTCCATTTGCACTTTGACAATACTGGGGAAAGAAGATGGTCTCGGGATAACATCCTGACGATATCTTAGTTTATATACACGAATTGGTGAAACTCCAAATCTGAACTTGATATATGCTGCCGAAAACAGCGACACTGGTGACACTGAAAATTCTCAGATCCAAAAATTCGTTTAAAACTTATATAAATCTCAAAACGATCAAAAGAAGTAATTTCAGCCATCCAGTCTTGTCTGTACTGATCAATCATTCGCTGTTTAAAAATGCCCAGAAATACCTTCACCCTTCCCACATCCTGCTGCATCCATACATGTTCAAACCCATTTCTGAATAAAATTTCTTTTACATGATGTGCCCAATACCTCTTGCCCAGGCTGTCCAAGTTATAAACCTTCCTAGGGAGTCTCTGATCCAGCACTCTTAGCCATTATTTAACACATCTCACTGCAGTGGTGACAAAAAATAAATAGTCTCCTATATGCTAACTGTGTTGGGGACTCTAAATTTATTAAATGTAAACGTAAACGTTAAAAAAAACGTGGTGACAAAAACATGGGGAACCGGCCAAGATCGCCGTATTTCACCTTGTTCGGCCCAACATTCAAAAACCGCTTACATGCAAACAAGTTAGTTTTCTCAATGTTCTCGTACTGCTGGAAACCCCAAAGCTCAGCACCGTACAACAACACTGGGGCAACTTGTGTGTCGAACATTTTGAAGAAGACATCTCTTTGGACGTTCCCCAGCTTCCACAGGCATCGCAAGATTTGAACAGTTCGTACTTTTGCTTTGACTGCTTGTTCACTGACACTGCTTGTTAAACTTAATTCGTTAGTAAAATATAAACCCAAATATTTGTAACTATTTACCACTTCAATTTTGTCTCTGCCATAGCACCACATCTCATTTTCAGCTTGAAAACTTCCTTTACGGAATACAATCACTTTAGTTTTACTGAGATTAATTGTCATTAAAAAAATTATCAGCAAACGATTTCAAACAATCAAGTCTATATATTCCCATTGCACAGAATGAAGTCAAACTTACATCAACGGCAAATAGCAAAATTAAAATCTGTACAACATCTGGTGTCACCTGTATACCATAGTCACAACTTTTTGCCATATCCAAAGACAGCTCATTGATCAGGAAATAAAATAAAGTTGGTGATAAGACACATCCTTGCCTTACTCCAATAGGACATGAAAACGGATCTATGATACCATCAGACCCTCGCACACAAGCTACATTACTGTACATGCTTTGTAATATTTTAAACATTTCTTCTTGAAACGTTCCAAACGATGGAATATTTATCGAGTCGAATGCTTTTATGAAATATACAAAACATATACTTTCCCCGATTTTTTTTCAAACATACTTTTGTACAATTGCATAAAGAATAAATATGGTGTATATTGTTGAATAGCCCGCTCGAAACCCACCCTGCTCTTCAACTATTTTGCTATTTTCATCAGCCCATTGTGTTAATCGCTTATTTAGAATGTGAATAAACGCTTTCCAAGAATGCTTAGTAGAGATATACCCCTGTAATTGTCCTTATCTCCACTCTTAAGAATTGGAACAATAATGGCTCCAGTTTAAGCTTTGGGGAGGGAGAACACTGGAGTAGCCGGAGAAAACTCTCGGTGTCCTAAACAGTCTGGTCACCGAAGTTTGTCCCACGCGGGCTTCCAATCCGCGACCTTCGGCATAGGAAAGCAGCTCACTATCAACTTAGCTAGAAGGCCATCCCATGTTACAAGTCGCATGTCATTGTCACTGCTCTGCTGTGTAAGTCTACATGTATCTTGGGAAAGAATTGGTGAATCCCTGATAGAAGAGAGGTAGTAGATCCCCGATAACGGAGAAATAGCGCAGTAGTTTGTTTCCCCCCGTTGGGGTGCCGGGGGTTTCAGTATAAATAGTATCCCCACTTTCTGGAAATTTAGTGCTTTAAATTCCCACTGTTGCTGTCTTTCTCATTTGTTCTTTCTCATTCCTGCTCTGTTCTATCCTTTTTGTAAACGGGGGTTTGATAAATTAGAGTATAGCCTCAGCGTCCCCTGCTTGCCATCCCATGTTACAAGTCGCATGTCATTGTCACTGCTCTGCTGTGTAAGTCTACATGTATCTTGGGAAAGAATTGGTGAATCCCTGATAGAAGAGAGGTAGTAGATCCCCGATAACGGAGAAATAGCGCAGTAGTTTGTTTCCCCCCGTTGGGGTGCCGGGGGTTTCAGTATAAATAGTATCCCCACTTTCTGGAAATTTAGTGCTTTAAATTCCCACTGTTGCTGTCTTTCTCATTTGTTCTTTCTCATTCCTGCTCTGTTCTATCCTTTTTGTAAACGGGGGTTTGATAAATTAGAGTATAGCCTCAGCGTCCCCTGCGTGGGATGTCTTTATTGTAAAGTGACTGGCTGGTGGAGAGCCTTCAGTTTTACCACTAGGGTTGTTTCAGCAGATCTTTTATGCGGATCAGGGGTGTCCGGTCCTGATTTGGCTCGGAAGAGTCCGCTGGACCTAAAGCAATGATCATGTAATGTAATGTAATGTAGTAGTTTGTTTTATATATATGTTCTTTCCCAAGATACATTCTTCTTCGCTAATGCGCCTGTTGTATATGTGTGTTCTTTGTTTAGCTGGTAGCCTGTGGTATATGTGTGTTCTTTGTTTAGCTGGTAGCCTGTGGTATATGTGTGTTCTTTGTTTAGCTGGTAGCCTGTGGTATATGTGTGTTCTTTGTTTAGCTGGTAGCCTGTGGTATATGTGTGTTCTTTGTTTAGCTGGTAGTCTACCCGTTGTGTATATTGGTGTGTGGATGTGGTTATTTGTATATTATAAGCGATTCGCCAAGATTTTTACTGTTTTTTTTTGTGTGTGTTTGTTTTGTTTTCTTTTCTTTTTGTGACATGACTTGGCCTTATTCGTAACACACACTCTTACACTGACAACAATCATCGCTCGCTTTGACCCTCTGCGCTTCCCGTCTCCAGTACGACCAAGTAGCCCTGGTATCTTGTATGCAACAGTCAGCTATTTCAGGCCTATACAGATTATCATACTATCTTATTGGAAGTGTAAAGTCATATTGAGTAGGTATTTGAGTTCTTGACTCAGATTCTATGATTTACCTTAGTATATTTCCACAGCATCACACTGCATGCCTCCTTCAGCCCAATAAAGTTGAAGTTGTAAAGGACAGAAAGACATAGAACTTCGGAGCCCCGAGCGATGAGCTGATTGTCCATTGCTAGCACGTCGTGTGTTGAGAGAGTGTGAACACACATAGGGGCTGGCTCTTAGCACTTTATCGATCTATCGATTGCTTTGATCATTATTGGGCCAACCTCAGCACCGGCCGCAAAGCCAACACCAAACAACCCGCTTGTGTGTGTCACTGATACCAGCTAGCTCTCTCCCTCTCCCTCTCTCTCTCTCTCTCTCTCTCTCTCTCTCTCTCTCTCTCTCTCTCTCTCTCCCCTCTTTACCAAACTCCTTCCCCCAAACGTTCCCCTCTTCTTTCCTCACCTTTCCTCTCCCACCCCCTCCCCATCTCCTCCTTCCTCCCTTCGTAGCCGCCGCTACATTTTTAAAAAAAATCAGCTCATTCATTTAAAATTATTCTTGCCTCACACCGCGGACCCTTTCATTGTCTATATAAAAAGTATTGTTCTATTTACTGTCAGCACGCAAGCATAGAATAATTACAGCCAGGTCAGAGGTCGTAATAACGATCTTGACAAATAGTTTGCGGAAACCAGCCCCGAGTTTCCTAGCCAGAGCGCTACGTAACCTTTTGGCTGAAAGTCTGCGTAATCCTACGTCTCGAAAGGTTGTGTGCGAAGAGAAAAGATGGCGGCCAGAGTGGTGGGCTTTCGATGTGCGAATGGCGATGTATTTAAAGGTGAAATAACAAGGGAGGACTTTTACGCTGTCCCCTATATGCTTAATGTGTCCGGGGACGTTAATCTACCAAAGAAGAAGGAGGACTTTTTGTCATTTACAGTCTGGTAAGATTTGTTTACTTGTTATTTGACGGTATAATTATGTTTATGTGCAATCGGTATGAATTGGTATTTATATTTGATAGTATTGTTGTGTCGTCAGTGCAATTGACAGCAACTTTCACTTTCAGCCAACTTCACTTTGATTGGCTGTTGTGCAGTCAACATGTGCTGCGCCATTTTAAAAGCGCTCGCAAAAAGCAAAAGGTTGCTCAGAAGCAAAAATAGTTCGTGCGCGTTTAATATGAGTCTATGATTACTATGTGGCACCAGGAACAAAATCTCTCAATGTGGTGGTATTTATTTGTAATTTAAAATAGGCTAATTAAAAATTTGTTCACTTAATAATCGTATTTTATATCTGATAGAGTTGAGACTGGTAAACATTAGCTCCTAAGTACTGATGACGTTGATGGAGAATGTTAGGATGATGATGAAGGGAGCGATGGCGATGAAGGGTGATGTATGGTGATGATGTCGATGATGATGGTGATGACAATGATAGAGATGGCACAGGTATTGTCAAGGCAGGTTCATAGAGCTCAAAAGAGGAAGAAAACAATTGTAACGCGTCCCTGTTTGCGTTATCTTGTGAGAGGTAACCTAACTAACTAACCTACTTCCTATCTGTACGGGTACCGGGCCTTAACTCAACATAGTCACAGCATGTAAGACACACAAAACAGAGCAAGTCTCACTGTCGTCCAAAGACATTGTCTTGCGCTCAAAGAAATAACACTGAACTACAGCTTGTTTCCCTTTTATGTACCTTTTTAATAATCTAACTTAATACATGACAATCAAGAAATATAAAACTCGCATGCACATACATTATAACTAACAATACAAAGAAAGTAAAACAAGTTTGTTGATCCTTACCCCATCCTCAATGTTCTGTCACCACACTTTCCTCTCCTTGAAAATATCTACTTTTACTCTAAGTCCTAACAGAAAACCAGGGCCAGAGTGTCGCCCTCTCGTTCCCTCGTGTTCTTTTCTCCTTCCCTCGAGCTCTCGTGCTTGTGCTCTTTTCTCCTTCCCTCGAGCTCGTGTTCTTGCACCTATTGTTTGGGTGTTTTATACACCTAATCCTTTAATTCTCTTTAACCAATCCTAACCATTCGCAAATCATTGTCCTATCCATAAAAGGTAATGTGCTGATTCCACAGCTTGTTGTTGTTGTTGCACCAATTTTTATTCATCAGAATAAAGGGGCCGGCTAGCAACCGTAAGGTCGCTGGTTCGAGTCCCGTATTGGTCAACGTGTGATCACACCATTCTTTCCTTTACCAACAACTAGCCCGCTGGTGCCATCATAAATCGGCCCAGCGGTCACCCACATGCGAGAGTGTCGTGCGACTATAATCTACAAACAACAACCATACCATTGATCAGACCGTCACCCCAGGTTCGTAATCAATCCCCCGAGTCACAGAGCGCCAGCTTGCCCCTTTTTACATAAAAGACCCACTGCTACCTACACACCACGTATCATTCATCTGCATTAATCTCTTCCCAGCAGGAGCTCCGAGCCGAACAACTCGGACAATGCCCCCTGACCATCGTTAATTTTACAGCACGTGCCACCAGCTAATTATCTTTCCACTTGCAGTCAGTATAGTGGAGACTTATTGAACACAGCACTTTTTTCTATAACTCACATCCAAAGGTTACACAATTATAACAGGAAGAAGTTAGGGAGAGACAAGACGTGTGTACAATTGTGCATTTATAAATAAAAACATTTTTTTATTTATAAAGAACTGGAAGGTTTGCTGGTTTGGATTTGAGTGGCGATCTGTTTTTCTTATGTAACGAAAGATTTTTTTTTAGTTTTTAAATCTTGCTTTTGTCTGGAATGATTTTGTTCACGTGCCTGTGTTCATGATAATGACTTCTAAATAAGCTCTTCTTTATGTATGTTGGTGTTGCCTTTAACCTTTAAGTCACCGTGTTTGTAATCGTGGCAAAAAGGAGACATGCAGTTGTTGTTGTTGTTGTTTTTTTTGGGGGGGGGTTTCCCCTTCCCCCTCTCTTTTTTATTTATTTTTTTATATTTATTTATTTATTTATGTATTTATTTATTTACTTTAAAATAATTCTCTTTAACAACAGGTTGTTTGCTCGTTGTTCCCCAAGCTGTTTTAGTTACACTTTTTCTGATATTTCAAAAGCATAATAATTTTTTTCCCTGTACATTTGTTTTGTCAGAATCTGCAGAAATCACTACAAGTTATAGTAGTCTTGCAGAGGTTGCCTGATTGTTGATTTTATGATTGTAAACTACGTTGTGTATGTTAATGAATGTATTGAAAAACTTTATCCTTCCGTCCCCTTCCTATCCCCCATTCTCCCTTCCCTTTCCCTTCCCTCTCTCCTCTATGTGGATGTATTCATTATTACCATCGCTTTTTTCTCATCTTGTGAGCTCAGTTCAGCTCGGTTTATTTATAATTTTTGCTAATGAATCTCTCCCTGCTAGTCGGATAATACTGGCTGATAAAAATAACCATGACATATTTTGTTTTGACTGCGGTCTGTAACCTCTATGCAACTACAGCGTCAATAAGTTCACTAGTACTCACCTGTTTGATTTATGAATAACTCAGACATTAACATAATGTCAGTTAATTGCCGGGGTCTTGCCAATTCAAATAAAAGACGGGATGTTTTTCATTATTTACGACAAAAATCTTCTTCCATTTATTTCCTACAGGACACGCACTTTGACCCAAAATTAGAAGAGTACATTAGAGCTGAATGGGGGTACAAAGCTTTTTTCCCATCATATACTACAAATTCAAGAGGTGTTGCTATTTTATTTAACAATAATTTTGAGTTCGAAGTCAAAATGGTATGTAGGGATGTAGAAGGCAATTTCCTTTTATGTCACATAAAGCTATGGATAAAGATTTGCTGTTAGTCAATGTTTATGGTCCAAATTTAGACGATCCAGACTTTTACGTTAATCTGGAAAGCCATGTTACAGAAATAAATGTAGATAATATTATTTTTGGTGGAGATTGGAATTTGGTAATGGATTTTGAAATGGATTGCGATAATTACAGACACAAAAATAACCCACGGGCTCAAGATCATGTTTTTAATATGATGGATAACTTAGACTTATTAGATATATGGAGGGAACTAAATGTAGATACAAAACACACTTGGAGAAGAAGTAATCCCATTCAGCAGAGCAGGTTAGATTTTTTTCTCATTTCTGACTTCATGTCTACTTTTGTTATAGACGCTGATATCACCCCTGGTTACAGGACAGACCATTCAGTTATAACTCTCAGGCTAAGTTTCGGCCCCTCACCTCAAAGAAAAATGTTGTGGAAGTTCAACTCATCCCATCTTAAAGATAAGGCATAATTATGTGAATCTGATTAATGAAAATATAAATTCAGTGATAGAGGAATATGCAGCTACGCCATATCACAGAGTCGAACTTCAAAGCATTCCTACTAATGAAATACTTTTTACTATTTCGGATCAATTGTTTCTTGACGTTCTCTTAATGAAAATAAGACAAAAAAGCTATTTCATATGCAGCCTATAAAAAACGCCAAAATACAGAAGTACAGAAAGCTTTGGAAGAAAGTATCAGTAGATTATGAAAAATAGATTATAGAACAAATGAAGAAAACAGGCAGTTAAGTGAAGGTAGAGAAGAGTTAGAGAAACATAGGGAGAAGATAATGGAGGGGGTATTAATTAGGTCAAGGGCAAGGTGGGTGGCAGAAGGGGAAAAGGTAACTAAATATTTTTGTGGACTGGAAAAGCGATATTTTGTTAGTAAATGCATGAAGAAGATTATAAAGAACGATGGATCCGAGGTTAGTGAGCCACGCGAGATTGTTAACGAAGTTAAGACTTTCTACCAACATTTATACGAAAAGAAAACATTAGAGGATATAAATATTTCTGACATTGTAACTAATATAAAATCTTTAACAGAAGAAGAAAGGCATGCACTTGAAGGAGAAATAACACTAGACGAAGCAAGTTCTGCTCTGAAAAACATGAAAAACTATACAAGTCCAGGCTCTGACGGTTTCACTGCTGAATTTTTTTAATTTTTCTGGCTAAAATTGGGTCCTTTAGTTATTCGTTCTCTTAATGAAGGCTTTAGAGTACGTAGTCTTTCCACAACACAAAAAGAAGGCGTCATAATCTGTATACCGAAAGGAGATAAGGATAAGGAATATATTAAGAACTGGAGGCCTATATCTCTTTTAAATGTTGTATATAAAATTGGCTCCTCAAGTATTGCAAACCGTTTTAAATTAGTTCTACCATCGTTAATCAACGAAGATCAAACAGGCTTTATTAAAGGACGTTTTATAGGGGACAATATTCGACTAATATATGATATTATCAGTTATCTGAATAAAAACGACAAGCCAGGATTACTTTTATGCCTAGATTTCGAAAAGGCTTTTGATTTCATAGATTGGATATTTATGAATAAAGTGTTGCTTGCCTTTGGTTTCGGCAGTGGTTTCTGCAGATGGATAAAAACCTTTTATAATGATACTAAAGCGTCCGTTTCTGTTAATGGTCAAATGTCAAGCTGGTTTAGTATTGAACGTGGCTGCAGATAAGGTGACCCAATCTCACCGTATATTTTGTTTTATGTGTCGAGATCTTAGCAATAATGATCCGTAAAAATAAGGAAATTGAAGGCATAAAAATTAACGAAGTAGAACATAAAATTACACAATACGCAGATGACACCGAAATGTTATTAAATGGCACTAGAATTTCTTTTGAAGAAACTATCAAAACCATCGACAATTTTTGTAATCTGTCAGGGCTCTCTTTGAACGCAACAAAAACTAACGCAATATGGCTGGGCAGCCGGCGTAACTCATCAACAAAATTTATGCAACATCTTCGTATAACCTGGAACCCTGAAAAGTTTCAAGTGTTGGGTATTTGGCTGACAAGTGACTTAGAAAACTGTATTGGTATCAACATTAAAGATAAATTGATAGAAATAAAATCATTGTATAAAATATGGCTCAAAAGACAAATATCCCCCTTGGGAAGAGTAGCTGTGTTGAAATCACTTATTTTGTCAAAATTAGTTCATTTGTGGATGCTACTGCCAAACCCTCCAGATGATGTAATAAATATGATTCAGACACCAGTTTTTGAATTTGTCTGGAAAAACAAAAGAGATAGAATTAGTCGAAAAAGTGCAGTTAAAAATATAACAAATGGAGGTCTTGGTATTCCAGACATTAAAATGTTTATTAAAGCCTTAAAATTATCATGGTTAAAAAAACTTAAATATGGTAATCAGAAATGGAGATCTATACTTTTGACGGAAACTTCATGTTTTGAGAACGTTCAAAAACTAGGTACGGATTTTCCAATGCTAGAAAACTGTAATAATTTTTGGAAAGAAGTTTTGCATTCGTACAAAGATTTATCAAATCGTATTATTTTGGGAAAACCGGAAGAGATTATCTCTGAAAGGATTTTTTATAATCAGAATATACTCGTAAACAACAGACTCATTTTCTATAAAACTTGGTATGAGAAAGCGGTGTTTTGCATTGGACACTTATTAAAGGAAAATGGGTCTTGTTTATCTTTTCAAGAGTTTGTACATAGATATAATGTTCAAACCGATTTTGTTACGTACACTGGTTGTGTGCAGGCTGTAAAAAAGTATATGAACTCTTTTGAGGTACCGATCGTTAATAATAACTTTTTAGAATTAAATAAACTATGGACTATTCTGAATTCAGTTCAAAAAGGTGCACGAGTTTACTACGATCTCCTGACATCAAACGAAACACAACCTAACTGCTGTAAGACATGGGAACAGAAATATGGCAAAGATTGTCATTGGAAAATAGTTTTTAAGAAAATCCAAAATATACCTGATGTTACACTTAAATGGTTCCAGCTACGAATAGTGCATAGGATTATCGCCACAAACAATATTCTGTCAAGTA
This sequence comes from Oncomelania hupensis, assembly GCA_036898135.1. Classification (NCBI taxonomy): domain Eukaryota; kingdom Metazoa; phylum Mollusca; class Gastropoda; order Littorinimorpha; family Pomatiopsidae; genus Oncomelania; species Oncomelania hupensis. Next base: position 12,095,520 of record CM072518.1, on the reverse strand, counting down.
TGGGTGTTCGAACGGATTCGTTATGTTCTTTTTGTACAATCGAGCGAGAGAGTATATAACATTTGTTCTGGCAGTGTGCACACATCCAGTCATTCTGGAATCAGTTTGAACATGTAGTAAGGAATAGTTGTTTTGCTATTCTACCTTCTGTCTTTTTGTCATTAGTGTACATAGTTGTAAATAGTCTATTTTTTGTCTTTTTTGTAATTTATGTACATAGTTGTAAATAGTCTGTACCTTTACTGTCCCGTCTTTTGGTGTATTGTAGCAAAAGTGATGTTTCATCGAGTGCATGTATTTATATGTAATGACTATGTAAAGCGTGGTGAGTCTGGTCATAGGCTGGAGTACCCGCTATATAAAAATCCGTTATTATTATTATTATTATTATTATTATTATTATTATTATTATTATTATTATTATTATTATTATTATTATTATTATTGTCAGAATGTTATTAATATGCATTTAAACAAAAACATTGTATTGTTTGGTTGTGGTGATTATTTTAGGTCAGACAGGATAGGATAATTGTTCTTGCCAAGTTTTTTTTTTATCTATAAGTGCAAGTTGAACAACTGTATTCCAACGTTTGCTGTGTTTAAGTCTTATTTGAAAACTCGGTATGAAATAGAGAGACAAGCATCATATTTATTAATGAATACACACAACGTGTACAATGAATGGCATCCATATACACCTTTGTTTATGTAATCTTGTTGCATAATAGAAGTCGTTTGTATAAGTTAGAGAAAAAAAGAAGAAAAGGTTAAACCGTTTTCTTTTCATTGTACATTGAACGCTGCAGTGCATCTTTATGAAAGTGGTTATTACTTATTGTTTTAAATGCATTAAGTCAACGCCAGTCTATCCCTCTACTAACTTTTTCCCCTCCCACATTTAAAAAACAAAAATTTGTAAAACATTTTATTCATGTAATTATTTTTTTTATTGGTTGTTTTGTACGTTTTTTTGTTGTTGTTTTTTTTTGTTTGTTTTTTTAAATTCATTTTAAGTTTTTCCCACTTACAGTAAATGAAAAACTAGGTGTACGCGGATTGATTTTATTCTGTTTCAGGATTTACTTTTTTTTTTCACATGAGTGTGATGTTTGCAATTAATTTTCTGTGCTAAACACTTAAAGTGAACAATGGTAATGTGGGGCTTCTTTTTCTTTTCAATTCCATTATTATTAATTATTGTAATCTATTTGGCTAATCTGTATTGTACTGTTATATTTATATATGTATCCGTATATAAAATACTTTGACATATATAACAGATTGACATTGGAAATGAACATTGTATACACTTGTACTGATGTCAAAGGAAAAATAAGTCAAAGAAAAAAAAAAAGTTCGTGCGGAGCAATCGCTAACGTTTTTTTGGCGCTTTTTTTCTAGACAGCTCGGGGCTGATTCCTTTCCAGTTCGTGCATGTGTCTAACACCTAGGCGGGCGCTTTGCTTGCTTAATTATACCGCTGCCTCTGTTCTTCGCTTCTTCCTCCTTTCCTCGCTGCCTCCACCCTGTCGCACTGCTGCATGCACGTCGTGGAAATTCTGTGGTTGCATGTGAGTGTGTGACTAACTCGTTCCGAGTTGTACATCTATTTGCGCATCTGTCAGCATAGGGGGTGGAGCAATGTCAAACCTCCGTTTTGCGGATTACATTGACGGATTAGCTGGAGAGGAAAAAGAACTAGTACAGAGGCTTGATACCACCTCCAGAGCCTTTGGAATGAAAATATGCGCAGAAAAGAACAAAATGATGACCAATAACATCAATGGCATCAACACGGGCATCAAAGTCCGAAGCCAATCCCTCAAAACAGTGCACAGCTTCAAAAATTTAGGAGCAGTTGTATCAGGCAATGGGTCCCGACAGGAAGTCCTCTCCAGGACAGCACAAACAGCTGCTGCCTGACAAGGTTGAAGCTGATTTGAAAAGATAGGACCATCAGTCTACACTCCAAGATAAGGTTTGCTTCGCTTCCTTGTTATCTCAATCTTCCTATATAGCTTACTCTTGGGACACATGGACTTTCACAGCAGACCTACAACCAAGAATGCAAAGGATGGAGATGAGGAGCTACAGAAGACGTCTGGGCATCTCCTATACCCAGCACATCACTAACGACGAATTCCAACAGACCATCACATAAGCCATTGGACAACACGATGACTTTCTCATTGGTGAAGAAACGGAAACTCCGATTGTGTGGCCATGTCACCAGAGACCGTCCTGAAATGCACTGTGCAAGGAGGCAAAAGAGGAGGGAGACGGAAAAAAAATGGGCGGACAACATTCGAGAATGGACTGGCTTGACACTGAGTGAAGCCATGAGGGTTGCTGAAGACAGAGAAAGATGGAGTACGCTGGTTAAACGATCATCTGCGGTGCCCCACCGACTTTTGAGTTACGGTATGGGATAGGATAGGATAAGATAGAGTATGAGATTAGAGTTCCGTGGGTTCGAAATCCACAGGGGACGACCTTATGTGACTTAGATACGAGATTTTTCAGGTCACCGAAGGGTTTATCAGGGTACTCCTGTTTATTCACTCTCTTCAATATTGGTATTATTAATCCTTCATCGTTGTGAAGTCTGTGTGTGTGTTGTGCGCATGCCTTCATGTATATGCATATCTGTATTTGCATGTATGTATGTATTTGTATGTTTGTATATATGTATGTAGGCTATTTGTATGTATGTTTTTATGTATGTAATGTTTGTATGTATGTATGTGTGAAAGCGTATACACTTGTATGATTTCACTTAAATTTGAATATATATTATGTATGTTTTTATGTATGTAATGTTTGTATGTATGTGATTGTATTTGTGTGAAAGGTTATACACTTGTATGATTTCACTTAAATTTGAATATATATATATATATATATATATATATATATATATATATATATATATATATATATATATATATATATATATATATATATATATATATATATATATATATATATATATATATATATATATATATATATATACTAGTGGTTTTTGTACCCTGGCAAGCCAGGGTACACAGGTTGCTGTTTAAAATGTAGACAGAGAGACAACTGTTGTCTGCGAGTTTCATTGGACGATGATACCTCCCCATATCCCCCTTGATACCTCACCATACCCCCTTCCCCCCCTCTGATATCTCCCCGTCCCCCCCCCCATGATGCCTCAGCATACCCCCTTGATACCTCCCCGAACCCACTTGATACCTCCCCATAACCCTTGATACCTTTCGTAGCCCCCTTGTAACCTACCTGTACCCTCCTTGATACTTCCCCGTTGATCGTTTCGCAGGAATGGATGAAAGGAATCGACCATCACCATACCCCCTTATATATACCCGTATCCCCGTTATGCCTACCCATGCCCCTTTAAACCTACCCGTAGCCCCCTTTTACCTACACGTACCACCCCATCCCGATCCTTGATAATAATAATAATAATAATAATAATAATAATAATAATAATAATAATAATATTGAATAATACAAATAGAAATCATAAAAAACACCAAGGTTTTAAAATAAAATTTGATATAAGATATTATAATTATAATAATAATAATTATTATTATTAGTTTATAAATAATAATAATAATAATAATAATAAAAATAATAATAATAATAATAATAATAATAATAATAATAATAATAATAATAATAATAATAATAATAATAATAATAATAATAAAAATAATAATAATAAAAATAATAACGTACCACCCCATCCCGATCCTTGGTAATAATAATAATAATAATCATAATAATAATAATAATAATAATAATAATAATAATAATAATAAAGGTAAAAAGCCTAAATTAAAAAGAAAAATATCCATATTGTAGTGGGAAAAAAAATAATTAAAAAAAATATGGCCCGCATCGGATTCGAACTTGGGTCGCCCTAAACGCTAGGCGAAAGTGTTACCAACTGAGCTATCAATGCTTCGTACAAAAACAATAAATTTTTTGGTCTATATGGGAAAACATGCTGAAACCTCAATTTGATTTGTAATGGAAGCGCGCGGAATGAGGCTATTGCAGTTTGTGGACATTTTGTTTATTTATTTATCTCAGAAACGGTTACATGTTCGGTAAGGAAATGTCGGCTATAACGATTTCGTGGGTTTTGAGCACACAGCAGGCCGATCCGTGGCCTCCAGCACCTGCCCAGATCAGCGTCCATAGGAAACAAACTTTATAGTAGAGGCGAAGAAGGACTTCCGGCTAAGCAATTTATATATATAGATATATATATATATAGATATATATATATATAGATATACAAATTTAAGTGAAATCATACAAGTGTATAACCTTTCACAATTACATAGCCTACATACAAACATTACATACATAAAAACATACATACAAACATACATGAAAAAGTTTTCTAAAAATAAGGTTATAGCTACTGAGACTGACAAGATGACAGGATATAGTTTAATTCATGAAAATGGAGTCGTCTGTGACTTCAAAATAGTAATTTCATGTGAACTATGGCCGAACTCACTGCGACACAAACAAATTAAATCCTCCAGCTTCGTCTGCAGATTACTGTCATTCTCTCCGTCCGTCTGACTGCAGCCACTGACTAACGTTTCTTTACTACAAGGTGGATAGGGGGGGGGAGAGAGAGAGAGAGAGTGCGTGTGTGTGTGTAGTTGTGTGTCTGTCTGTCTGAGGGAAATTAGATTAAGTTTGTAGAAAAATTCTAGACAAACAATCTGATGTCTTATTATGTGTTGTTGGTTGTTTTCTTAATACACCCCCCTCCAATCCCACTCTCCCACTTCCACCCCATAGAGAGGCAGAGAGAGAGAGAGAGAGAGAGAGAGAGAGAGAAAGACCGACGGACAGACAGACAAAGAATTTGAGGGCAACACTTGTTACAATTAAAACAACAAGAAATAGCGGCGCCGCGTTAAGAAAAATTATCATTTATCACATTAACTGTCATGTCGTCACGAATCTGACAGTATTCTTTCCTCACGCGCGTTGCAGACAGACAAAAACAAATAAAGACACACACACACACATACACACACACATGAACACACGAGACAGACAAACAGGTAGACGCCAACAAACACATATAAACAAACACACAAACCCACAGTTATTACATTTAATGGTATTTGCTAAATTATTAATCATTGGTGACGGTAATGATGTTGTTGATGATGATGATGATGATGATGATGATGATGATGATGATGATGATGATGATGACGACGACGACGACGACGATGATGATGATGATGATGATGATGATGATGATGATGATGATGATGATGATGATGATGATGATGATGATGATGATGATGATGATGATGATGATGATGAGTTAGTAATTCATTGCTTACAAGGTCCAGCGGATTGCAAAGAACCGAATCAGGAACACAAATTCAGGACCACAACTTGGTTGAAAGAGGACTCGCCCCTGACCTGTATAAAAGATCTGCTGAAACAACCCTAGTAGTAACACAGAAGGCACTCCACCAGCCGGTCAATGTACAATAAAGGCATCTCACGCAGGGGACATGAGGCTATACTCCAACTCATCGAATCCTCGTTTACAAAAACAAAAATAAAATACAAATATCAGTATAAAATATCAACAAAACACATACATATAAAATGTCTACATTGCTAAATAGTAATATTATAAAAAGCCCTAGTGACCATTTGGCAGAAAGCGTCCAATTTTCCCAAGCTGACCCAACAGACCTCATACACAACTGAGTTTTGGAAGAATTTTCAAGAATAAAGGTAGGTGACTGGTCTAGCGAAGAAGAAGATAGTATAGTATATTGATAGAACAGAGTAGGAATGAGAAATAACAAAGGAGAAAGACAGCGTCAGTGGGAATTTAAAGCACTAAATTTCAAGAAAGTGGGGATACTATTTATACAGAAACCCTCAGCATTCCCACGAGGGGGGGGGGATGATGATGTTGATGTTGACGACGACGACGATTATGATGATGATGATGATGATGATGATGATGATGATGATGATGATGATGATGATGATGATGATGATGATGATGATGATGATGATGATGATGATTACCACCACCGTCACCCAATTTCTGTATACTCATTTCTCTCTAAAGAGAAGTAAAGAGTTAATACAAGACTGTTAAAAAGTTGTGGTTTCAACAGCAGCTAGAGGGCCTCCACAGTGAAGTGTGGAACTGATATTCCTCAACTGTGGATAATTAGGCCTCTAAGCTAAGGCGATTCGCGTCACATCTACTGCTCCACCTCTGGCGATGTACACTGCTGATAATATAATGATGTTTCTCCCACCCCTAAACCCTTACTACCACCCAACCCTTTCCAATTCCATAATTATGATGTTTTTACGCCATGACGATGTACACTGTCCATGGTGTGACGCTGATTTTTTTACCATCACACTGCGCGTAACTCTCCAAGAGCGTCAGTTCCAAACATAGATTTGAATACTTGTCAAACTCTGTATTCCAAACACAGAGAGAGAGAGAGAGACAGAGAGAGAGACAGAGAGAGAGAGAAGGAAAGTTCTAACAGTCTACAGAAAATGTTGTCTGGACAAAAACATTTGTATGATATGGTTATGTTGTTGGGAAGAGGTGGATTATGGGATGCAGAGGATGTGGAAGCTAGTTGAATGGGAAAGGCAAAGTGAGGGTAGAGTTGATTAAGTTGTCAAAGTACAGAAATCCAGTGAACTTTACATGAACCAAGGGAAGAAAACTAAATTATAAGCATTTTTGAGTCTACAGATTCTTTGATACAATTATGAACGGCTACTCCTTCTGGTGAATATAGTTACTCACTTACTGTGATATCGGAATACAGAGACAGGCGTTAGATCACACACACACACGCACACACACACACACACACACACACACACACACACGAAAGAAGTCCTACAGATGAGAGTAGAAACCGAGGTCTAGTCATTGTGACGTTGATGTCCAAGAGGAGTGAGTGCCGACGACACAAATACCCCCAGCACGCACCAAGTCTCTTCTTCATCGTACCCGTCGCTCAGGATTGTGCGCAGTAAGTTCTGGGCGCCTCGGGCAGCTTGAGTTAGATCCTGTATGGACCAGCGTCTTCAACAGCTCTTGAGCAGGAAAAGCGTCATATACGTACGATTAAATAAATAAAATACGAATAATGAAAAAAATAGGCCTACACACAGATGTATGCACAAGAACACAGAGGAAAGGCGGGAACAGCTAGAGGAGATAGATTATAGAAGGAGTGGGAAGGGGGATGAGAGAGAGAGGTTTTGCCTAATGTTCGTTTTCAGGAAGAGTGGATTATCACACAGTCCTTATAGATCAGTGTTTGTGCACTTCTTCTGGAGCACTTAACTTTATCGTTGAGGTGCGGTGCTGTTGTCGCCTGGTCTCGTTTGTTGACTACTGAGCTATCGTAGCGCAGTGCTCGATGCTCAAGTGCAGGCCGAATGTCAGGGTTGACTCTCAGTGGTCTATTTCCTGCCTCGGACCAAGCCTGCTCGTCTGCAAAACATAAGACGAGTTTATGCAACGCCTTGAATGTGCAGAGTGTCTCACTGTTGGCAGAAACAGCCCTCAGTGAGATCGCGTCCACTTATACAGATAAGCGACGAACAATCTTTTAAGTCCGTGGTCCACTGGAATCTCCAACATAATTCATACATCATGGCTAAAATAAACACAGTGTCACCGCCACGACTTCCCCTGGGCAGACGCCACAAACAGACAACTTCCACACGCAGACAACCCAGACAGAATGGCGATTACAGATAACAGATAACAGATAACAGAACTTTATTTCGCCAGGTGACAAGCACGAGGAATACACTTTGATGTTGGCACACATATTTATACAAAACACAATAACAAAGCCAACCACACCTACGCGCAACCATCCACTTGCTGACACACTCATACAAGACTAGGAATAATACTGACTGGAATATAGTAGAAACAAAATGATCAAATCAAATAGAGAATAATACACACACATCCACACACACGTTATCTCTTGCTCTCTCAATTCTCTTCTCTTATCTTACACACTCTACATACATCTATAAATTCTCTCTCTATCACTTCCCCTACTCACTCTCTCTCTGACTCTCTCTTCCTCTCTTTCTTTCTGTCTTTCTTTCACACACTTCTCCCTCCCTCCCTCCCTCTTTCTCTCTCACTCTCTCTCTCTCTCTCTTTTTTTCTCTCTCTCTCTCTTATGCATAAGTCACTGAGATAGTCAGGGATCATCGGGTGCCAGACAAGGAGTTGAGGTTTGACACTGCTTGTGGAAAAAAACTGTTCTTGAAGCGGCAGGTACGGGTCTTCATAGTTCTGAGCCTTTTGCCAGAAGGAAGCAGCTCGAAGAGGTGGTATCCGGGGTGGGAGGCATCATCCACTATCTTTCTGGCTCTGCTCATCAGGCGTTTGGTATAGATGGAGGCCAGAGAGGGGAGATCGGTGTCAATGATCTTGCTGGCAGTGGAGACAATATGGTCTAGTTTTTCTTTCTGTTGTTGGGATGCACCCCCATACCACACACAGATGGAAAATGTTAGAACACTTTCTACCACAGAGCGGTAGAACTGGGTGAGGATTTCCTTCCTCAGGCCAAATTTTTTCAGCTGCCTGAGAAAGTACATCCTCTGCTGTGCTCGCTTGATGATGGAGTCGGTATTGAGATCCCAGGTGAGGTCGCAGGAAATGAGTGAGCCCAGAAACTTGAATGACTCAACTGTCTCGATGGGCTGGCCGTTGATGAAGAGGGGGTCAATGGGAGTGGCGTTCCGACGAAAGTCGATCACCATCTCTTTGGTCTTGGAGGCGTTCAACTCGAGACTGTTGTAATTGCACCATGACACCAGCAGGTCGACTTCCTGCCTGTAGGCTGACTCATCTCCATTGGATATGATGCCCTCAACGGTGGTGTCATCGGCAAACTTTACGAGTTGAACTGACTCGTGATGGGAGGTGCAGTCGTTGGTGTACAGGCAGTATAGAAAAGGAGACAGGACACACCCCTGGGGTGCGCCTGTGCTCAGGGTCAGGAACTGCGAGATGTTGCTGCCTATTTTCACTGACTGGGGACGGTTGAGGAGGAAGCTCAGAATCCAGAAAGAGATGGAGGGGGAGAGGTTGAAGAGCTGAAGCTTGTCGAACAGGGTCTGGGGGACGATGGTGTTGAAAGCAGACGAGTAGTCTACGAAGAGGAGGCGGGCGTAGCGATTAGGGGTTTCTAGCTGCTGGAGGATGAAGTGAAGGGCCAGGGCGACGGCATCGTCGACAGACCGGTTAGCTTGGTAAGCAAATTGGCACGGGTCCAGTTTGCCCTTGGTAGCGGACTGGAGGTGCTTGAGTACCAGGCGCTCCAGCACTTTCATCACCAACGAGGTCAGGGCCACAGGGCGGTAGTCATTGAGGGAGCTAATTTGGGGTTTCTTGGGAACAGGTACGATGGTGGAGGTCTTGAAACAGCGGGGGACAGTGGACAAGAGAAGGGAGGAGTTAAAAATCTGGGTAAAAACTGGAGCCAGTTGGGAGGAGCAGTGTGATTACCCGCAGACGGAAGCGATGAAAACACAACAAATATATATACAACTTTCAAGCTATTTATTCATTCATACCACACACTCACACTCATACACATACAACATTTACACATGAAACGAGAAAAATGGTGATGGAACAATCAATGGGTCGATGAACAATGAAATGGTATGTCAGATGATCGAGGGTTGCTAATCAACCACGTCTATGTATCGACTGTGCACCGCAAATGTCCGTTGCACGTAAACAACCGAAAAGGGGGGGTTCGAGTGTTAAGAGAGGGACAACAAGGAAAGAGCCGACCTGGCAGTATGACGTCCCTGTCGAAGTCTCCGTAAAAGTATCCGCCCCTCCTCGTAGCTGTTAACGGACCGTTGCTGTTGATGTCCAAACGTAGTGGCGTCGCCGCGCCCCTCTCGCCGCTGACGATGATGATGATGATGATGATGGTGACGCCGTAGTTGCGGCAGCCCTGCCACCGTCGACGTCTCCCAGCTGGACTCCTCCAGTCAGCTAACACTGTGACGTCGAGGCCAGGTCCCGTCCACGGACGTCACAACCACCACGGGAAAGGTGGGGTTGTGGAACGATGATGATGTACACAATGATGCGGACGTAGACGAACGGGTGGTGATGATGATGCTCAGTCCACACGACCAAGTGGCGTCGTCGTTGTCGCACGGCGCTGGTCAACGTCGATCCACGTTACCCAGTGACGAGCTGATGAATACGAACGAACTTTCGAACGACGAACTTTCAAACCTGCAACATACTTGTCGTATTGTTAATGTCATGTCCACCTAATTCTGTCCCCCTCCCTCCTCACACTCTCCCCCCTATTACACTCACTAACTTCTGCATCTTGAGGAGGCACAACTGCTGTCCACTTCCCTTCCCTTGACTACTATTATTGTCACTTGTAATCAAACACATAATTCATGAAACTCAATGAAATTATGAATGCATGAAATGAGCAATGCTGCAAATGAATACATGTAAACATCAACACATTATTCATATAAAGCAACCACAACAACAACAGCAACCACTTCCACCCTACCATCATCCTCCCACTCATTCTCCCACCTCCAGTCGCACTCTACCTTTCTTCTGCCTCTCCTCAGTGCAACCATCCTCATCCTCCCCCAGCCTCACACACAGCTATCGTTCAACACCCCAACAGCCGGCCCTCGGTTATTGGCACAGTAAGGAAAATACCACCATCACACTTACCCACACGGTTCGAATGTAATAGTACCTGTAGCCCTTTCCCCTGCTTGTCTACACAGTACTCCAAGTAAGGTAATCCAGTGCGTAGTAGTTTCCGTTAGTGGACAAAACCTCAACACTAACCTACCACAAACACAAAACTTAGTTATTTTGAGCTACACTCTTTCCCGAGCTTGCTATCACAACTGTAACACTTCCAACTAGTATTCCTTTTGGAACCAGCTATTATTTACGTCAATAACTGTCCCTCCCTTACTTCCAGAACAAAAACAACCCCAGAGAAACAAGACCGCACGTCCTCTCTGTGACTCTGTCAAAACCTGTTCTGACTATAGTGAGCAAATTCCTAAACTGGCTAGCCGATCTACGCTGTTGAATCACGATTTGCACGCATAACCACGCATACGATAATCACGCAGTTACTACCCCCGCCCTTATACTCTTCACACACAGACTGCTCGGCTTTCATCACAGACTGCCCTGTGACACACAGGGAGAAGCAACTAATAATATACACCTTCTCTGGTACAGCCACTGGTCTGCAAGAATATCAATGTGAGAAATAACAGTGGGTCTGTAGGGGCTACCTCATGGCTTCGAAACCGGTCGCGTGGGTCAGCCACGTGGTCAAGCAAAGTTTTACTAACATTCACAATTATAAAACATGTCAAGACTTCACAAACATAATCCAATAATAACACAATAAACGCGGTGAAACAAAAGATTGATCATTTACCTTTTTGACAATGTCAGGCTATGGCTATATATGGCTATACTGCAATGAATGGATTTCACCCGTCACCTGCGTAGTCTTCTGAGAGAGCTTTCAGGGTGTGCGTCCTTCTCGTGTGCGGGTTAGACAAAGAATAACGTACCTAACCTTGTGGTCAGCCAAACCCTGCGAAATCTCGCGAGCCCTAGCGCCCTCGTGTGTTCTGGGTATAGTTCAGCTGAATTATGACTCGGCCTACCTTAGCGAAGAGTTTTCCCCACCTATGCTTAGAACAGTCCTGACTTGTGTCGTCTTCTAGGCATCGACTTTAAGATACAAAGGAGAAAGCAGAATGAAGTTTTAAAGCGAGGAGCTAGCCTATTGTGACAGTGATATTGAAGAGATTAGTGAAACATTTTGGAGACATGACAGTATGTTCTTGCTGTTGTTACATCAATTTTTATTCATCAGATTAACATAAGTTATGGATTGCTGTATGGATGAAGCAATAAATAGTTTGGAACTCTCGCGCGTTGGTACAAGTATCACGAGCTCGTGATTTGGCGAGGACGCCGGTGTGGAACAAGGGGGACAAGTGACCCGAATCAATCAATAAACGTCACTATTTCGGTCGACGACCCTTGTCTTTTTTCACTTTTAATTCGTCCCCTCTCCACTTCTGTCAATCCACAGAACTTACCCTGTCGACGTTCTGTGGTCAATCTCTCCCAGTCAGTCCACACTCGCTCGCTGGAGCTCATTGGCGTGTACACACACGCCTAGACACACGCTCCGCGTACATACACACGGAAGCTTATTCACACGCGCAATCAATCAAGAAGTAATTTGACTTTTCCTTTATCTTATTCCCGCTTCTTGTTCCTACTACGTCATCATCATCATCATCATCATCATCATCATCATCATCATCATCATCATCATCATCATCATCATCGTCGTCGTCGTCGTCATCATCATCATCATCACCACCACTATAATCGTATCTGAATTCATTTCCGTTCCCTTTCACTCCTTCATATTCACCTCGTTCTTCTCCTTTCTCCACCCTCACACTCGTCTTCATCCTCCTTTACCTTCCATGCTCCTCTACCGCCAAATTCTTTTTTCTACTGCATTTTCTCATCTTTCATGCTGCAAGCGACCTCCTTCATGCTGGAAACTTCCTACTTCATGCTGCACGCTTAGCAGTATTGGATGCAAGGACAGGTCCCTTGCTTTGACAATGTACTCCTGTCAGCGGCAGGGGCAGGGGTTGTATTTTAAAAGTATCAGTTCAAGATACAAACAACTTTTTGCGGATAAAATTAAATAAAATGAAAGTAATTGTTTTTATATAGCGCACATTAGTACTGAGTGCAGGAACAGGTCCCTTGCTTTTTGACTATGTACCCCTGTTACAACACAATCGTCATCGACTCAAGGTCAGCATTCAGCCACTCACTATCCAGGGCCGGACCTGGGAAAAGTCTAGGGGAGGGGGGGGGGATTACAGATTCAGCGAAGGCGCGAAGCGAAGCGCCGAGCCCCCACCCCCCCTCCACCCTCACCCCCGGATTTTTTTTTTAGGATGCAGAATGGTGCAATCTGGTGCGATCTGAACCTTGAAAAAGCCATTTGTGATGGTCTGGGACTTTGAGCTTTTTGAACAATTGAACTGACAAACTCTGGGGTACAAAAATTATCCTCTGCCCCTCCCTTAAAAACAACAACAACAACAACAACAAAAGCACACACACACACAAACATTTATTTATCAGCAGAAATGTTTTGTATACTATTATTATTCACTACTTTTTGTTGATCGTTAACGGTATAAAGCTTTACCTTGTAGTTTATGAACATCACCGCCCTGCTTTCACTTTCAGTCTTGCTGCACTAGGTTCCTAGGCATTAGTACCATTTGTGAATTGTATCTTCTGGCAAAACAGTTCACTGCCTCTTTGAAGTCAATATCAACATCCCTGTGCACTTTCAGTAAAGAAAGTCCATTGAGTCTCTGTTGCCCCATTGTAGAGCGCAGGTAGTTTTTGAGTTTGCGCAACTGACTGTTTCAACGCTCACACTCGGCAGTAGTGACAAGCAGGGTGCAAAGGTTATTTAGCATAATGAACAGGTTGGGATAAAAATCCCTGTCACAATGTTTCAGTGCTTCTGATGCCGTGGATGGGATGATAGCTGTTGCATTCTCAGCAGCACTTCGCCATTTGCAAAACCACCGTTGGTATTCTGCATCAAGGGTAGCATTGCCTGGTAGGTTAGACTCCCACAACATTGCCAGTGTCTTCACCCCTTCTGGAACCTGCATGAAACCATCCTGGTTGTCTATTAAAGTGCTTGGCACCAGACAGAGACCATCAACTGCTAGGTCAGCATTTTTGAACCTCGAGTCCAATTCGGTTGACAGGTGTTCCAAGAAAGGAATGGCAATGCTAATCTTGAAATATTCTTCTGGAGTGGCCGCAGGTTGGTTGTCACGGAGAGTCTGTCGGGATGCTTGACGAGGTACAATAACATCAGTTGTCAAAGCATTTGCCATTTTGCTGACTTCACCAAACCAGGCAACAAACGCTGTATCGACATCTCTTCTAATAGAAGACATGCAGTTACTGACCTCTTTGATTTCCCTGTAGGCATCAACAACATCTGTTGTCCTTTTCTGCAGCTTCACTGTCAAGGGTTTTAATTAACGCAAATAATTGCGGACGACAACGAATGCAACGAGGAAAACACTGCTGCTCAAGGTGTGGAGAAAGCCAGTTGCCTTGGTCAATGTCTCACTGTCCCAATTATCGCTGTCTTTACACATTTGTCCCAAACAGTGTTGAACAACCAGGAAGAGAGATGTATAAACCTCCAGTGCTTCATGTTTTTCTACCCATCTTGTTCTGCACAGATCAACAAGCTTTGTCTTTGTCGTATCAGGCTGAGATGCTTCGACGGTATCTTCAAGTTTTCTTTGTCTCTTTGGAGAGTTTGAGAAAAACAGTGACAGTTCCCTCAGTGCTCCCATCATGTTCTTCACTGCAGGCAAGCCGCATGCTTTTACAATGCATTAAAAAAATTCAATTTTTTTTTTAGTTTGGAGGGGGAAGGGGGGGGGGGGGTCCGGAACCCAGGTAACCCCCCCCCCCTCCCGCCCTGTGTCCGGCCCTGCTATCACTACCAAGCGCCTGCATTTGATCTAGGACTGTAGAGCCAGACCCAATACTGTAAAGCAGGCAAACTTCTATCAAACACAACCACCACCTCTATCCTCTGTCAAACTAATTTTTTTTAAAATTGTGTACATGTTATTGTTACTGGGAACATGGGGTGGCTGCTGTTTTCTCTGCAAATGCGTTGAGCATGTTCTTATTTAATATTGGCGCTTTACAAGACTACATCATCATCATCATCGTCCTCGTCATTATCGTCACAATTGTTATCTTCATTATCCTCGTCATCCATTCATCATCCATTCATCCATCAATTTAAAAAGTCGGGGGTTGGGTTAGGGACAGCACCGAGAGGAAAACATCATCATCATCATCATCATCATCATCATCATCATCATCATCATCATCATCATCATCATCATCATCATCGTCATCATCATCACAGCCACCGCCACAACCACTGTCATAGAATCTGAATTCAGCTCCGTCTCCTTTCTCCCAAAGAAGCTGGGAAGGTTCTACGAAAAGGAGTGAGCAGACGACAAATATTGAACCTCTCTCGCCTGTTCCAACACAAGCACTACGGGCAGAACAAGGTGAAAGGACTTTGGTATACACACTTCCAGCTATAGCAGTGCGGCAACGGTAACCACACGACTTACAGACGTAAGGTTTTATACCGCATTTAGCCAGAAAAATACACATTGCTATAGGTCTAAAGAAACGCCCCCCGACTTTTGGTCCAGGACAGCCTGCGGATGTTCATAGAAATCCTCGAATTCGCTGTTCATTTTATGTTGATACAATAGGCTCTACCGACAGGCGCTTGTATCTGGACTCGCGAGCGCCTATGCCTGTGACGCGTCTCCAGATACAAGCGCCTGTGGCTCTACCCTACCCCATTACACCAAAGACGCGCTTTTGAAGCCGCGTGAAACATTCAGAAAAAAAGTCAAAGGTCACAGGTCTATGGTACCGTTAAACAGGGAAAATTCAAACTTTACCGGTCGTTTTGAGCAACGGAGGCCCACCATCATGATTGTTTAATGTAATAACAAGGTTAATTTTATGGTAAACCAATTTTTGGCAAAAGAAAACGAAGCCTTGGAATTGGGTTCCTTTAACCGTGAAACAGCAGCGCACAAGAGCTTGCTGCATGCGTGTGAGGTGTGCGGCATGGTCATTGTTAAGAGAGCTGTGATGAAGAACAATGACCGCAAACAACGTAATCTAGCCTAAATTAAATCAAACTATGGACTAAACTAAACTCGCCCCGATCGTAGCTATAACCAACCTCGCCTATTTTGACGTTCTCCCCCTCCTTTTCCCCTACCCCTTCCTCTCTCACCTCCCCCTCCTTCTATTGTCGCGTAGACTTCGGACAGGCAAACAACGTCAGCAAAAGCAACCACATGTCACGATCGGAGATCAGATCCGACGTCTTTCGTTAATAATTCACACTGTTAGGTTAATGACGAGGTCGTCGGTGTGGTTTCCGATGGGGATGTGGTAAAGTCATCACTGTCTCTTCTCTAGGCTACTAAAGACGATGGTGTCTGCAACAATTACTATATGCTGACATATACTATGGACTTCAAGAAGAAAGTTACTTCTAGCGTTCACTAAAACTATCGATCATAATCAAACAAGAAGTGTTTGACGTAGTTCACAATTAGGTTATAATAGATTGTAGCACAAATCTTAGCTTTAATCTCCAATTAGCTTAGCTTTAATCTCCAGTTAGCTTAGCTTTAATCTCCAGTGCCGAAGGCTGAGTGTTCGGCCCCAGCTGGGGACAAAATGCTTTACTTATTAGGTATCAGACCTATCAGGACACCGAAGTTTTCTTACTACTACTACTACTACTACTACTACTACTACTACTACTACTACTACTACTACTACTACTACTACTACTACTACTATTCCTAGCAATAGAAATTATATAGGCGCTTTTTCCCAAATTACTAATCAGGCTCAAAGCGTGGCGATCTGTACCAACATACACGCTCACATGTTTCACCCACTGTCACACACAGAAAACACGCATCTATCGCTCAAGCATGTGGGGTAAAGGCAGAGAGAGCTATTAGAAGACGGAAAGGACATCGAATTTTTTTTTTTTTGAAAGTGTTGGACTGACTGCAGCCAATACCATTATTGAATAGAGGGAGGAAACCGGAGTACCCGAAAAAACCCATCGGTGACCTGAATATACTCGTACCTAAGTCACATAAGTTCGCCCCTTGCGGGAATCGAACCCGCGGCCTTCAGCATAGGAAACCAGTCCACTATCAACTGAGCCACCAGGCATCTTTTCTTCCGGGTACTCTGGACGCCCCCTCCACTCCTCAACCCCTCTCCCTCTCTGCTATTAGTCGCTGTCAATCTAAGTGTCAAGTGAAGTGAATTCCACCATTGAACTATATATGTCTAGCTTGGAAGTTTGCTATAAAAAAAAAGAAAGAAGTATCGTCTGATCAATAAGCCGCTTTTATAAATCGGGTTGTCTGCTGACTGAGATTCAATATATATACACAGTTATATAAAGCGTATAAGCAAATGCTACCACTGGATTGCGGCCAGCTTCCTGGTATGTACAAATGTTGCTGTTTACATTAAGCTGTTTGGACAGATCGTCTGGAGTAAGAACTTCACAAACAACAGCGTAAGTGTTTAACTTGTGTTTTAGAAACATTTTTTAGATCTAACTAAGCTGATTTGACCACTAAGTCTTCCCTACGTCGGCACTTTACTATGAATAGTTTTGCGTGTTTAGTAAGCTGTTTAAATATATTTCCGTCACTCTATCGAATGAACACAGTCAACTGTCGAGTCGCATTAAAAAAAAAGTATAACGGGTGTCTCACCACGTAAGCTTATGTCAAGCTATACGGTTGAGCGCAGGGCCATCGGAAGCAGCGGCGACGGCGGTTGCTATGTATGCATCAGAAGCGTTAACGAGGGGCGCCTTCATGAAAGGGGTACAGCCTGTCCTGGACGGTCCATTTACAACCAATCGGCTGTCTGGAGTTCGTCTCCTTTCAAGTCAAAAGCTGTATTGAAGTCGAACAAGTTAGGTCTGTGTAACAAACGGACGATCTATCTCTGGCGCTGCCTGCGTCCCATCTTCATTTCCTCGCCCGCCGGCCAAGCCAACTAAGCCCCGCCCCTTGGGAATCGCCCTGAAGCCGCCAACTAGCCAAGTAACTTGGTCAGTCTCCAGCCGTCAGCCTCCGTAAAGCACAACTACCTGCCAAGGACACGCCACACCACGTTGTGACCCCTGAGCCTCGGCAATATTCTTGTGTTCTACCCGTTCTTGGTCAAGGTAAGAGAGGAAACTTACTTTATATCATTTAGCATTCCCATCACCCGTCGATTTCCCCACATGTTCGTATGTCTTGTAGATATGTACGTTCGTGTTTGTGGTTTTGTCTAGATGTGTTGCTTGTGGTATTCATTTTATTCCTTGTATATAATATCTGCATTTTGATTGCCGTTCGTGCCATGGTTGTGTTTATACTTGCATGTTCCCTGCTAGACCCTTGTATAAATCTCCCATGCCATGTTGTCCCACCACCTAGATTAAAGTCCCCCAGTACAGCACCCTTGCCTACAACCCCCATTGTCCTGTAATTATCCCCATTGCTTCTCCCATGTTCCTATTGTATAGATATCTGCCCCTGTTGTCCAGCACCCCATCTTAAGGCGCCGGAGTTACTATATATTAGCGGCCGCCAGTAAACTCCACCAAAGCCCCATAGCCATTGTTGCAATTGTTGGACTGTTGGTACGAACCGGTCAACTCTTGGCCGGTGCGTCCAAATTTGAAAACCTGATTGGCATGCGCGCTAACCGGCGCCGCATCCAGAGTGTGTGTACACCGCTGATCTTGAGTCGATACTACGTTACAGAACGGGCTCCTATACCGGCTGCCACGAGACTCAAGACCCGCTGCGTGCGACCCTGACAACCCGGTCGTCACTGAGAAGCGTACGAAACGAAACTCCGCAAATGGTCAGCAACGAAGGCCGTATTGCACCAACAAACCTGTTATCCAAGAAGTTGGCCCAGTGACCTGCATTGGCCAAACTGACGCTAACGACTGGACCCTTGCGTCATCGCCATCCAGAAGCCAGAGGCAACCACCGCCCCACACTATTCCAGCTAAGTGCCCACCAAGCGCACACCACAATCCTGAGATAATCTGGCTAAGCCAAGCGCAGAATCCAGATACCCTCCTGCCTAGTGATGACATCAGTCCTCAATCGCCCTAGTATCCCCCAAAACGGCCAACCCAGAATAGCTCCAAGATACTCTGGACGATTATAGACAATTACCAGTGACTAAGCCTTAAGCTTACCTAATACAGCCGACCTACTTCTATTTAATAAAATTGACTAGTAACATATTATAAACACCTGACTTCCCCCTTGTTTCAAATTCTCTACTAGTTAGTTTACATTCTTCTCGTCTGGCCTTTTGACTGTCTATCATTCCTTAGTAATTCCCAGCCTTATTTCCCTGAATGTCGCCGCGAGTTGGCCTAGACAAGGGAGGCAACACAGCGCGGGGGAATAAGTGCTAAGTAGTATGACATACAGCTTCTTAAGCGGGTTTGTGACGTCACGGCTGGGTGACGTAATCGTGACGCAATCATGATGCCCCACCGCGATGGTCGTGCGCCCTGTCACGGATGATGGATGACGTATGGCCCGGGGGGATATATTTTATTGATAGTGTGATCGCAAGTGCGCATCTCGGTGAATGGATATATGACTCAGTGGTCGGGGGCGTGAGATCAAGCACCCCAAAGACAGCAAGTGCGCATCTTGATGAATAGAGAATGACTCAGTGGTCTGTGCGTGAGACCAAGCACCCCAAAGACAGCAAGTGCGCATCTGGAAGAATATAGAATGACTCATTGGTCTGGGCGTGAGATCAAACATCCAAAGACAGCAAGTGCGCGTCTAAGTCAAAGACAGCAAGTGCGCATCTTGATGAATAGAGAATGACTCAGTGGTATGCGCGTGAGATCAAACATCTAAAGGCAGCAAGTGCGCGTCTCACTCAAAGGTAGCAAGTGCGCGTCTTTTTTGTATTTATCAATTTATTTTTTATTTAGACCAAACATCCCAAAGACAGCAAGTGCGCATCTTTTTGTGGTTGTATACCTAGATACAATGCGCAGTAAAATATGTCTCGAAGGCATATTTGAGTCTTGAAATGTCGTATTGGTGTTAAAGAGCGCAAGAGACAGTCTTATTTATATTAGCATGTAATTAAAATGAAAGATGCGCGGTAAGTAGCCTGAGGGGGCAATTTGGAGGGACTGGGCCAAAATGTCGTATTGGTGTTAAAGACAGCAAGAGACAGTCTTATTTATATTAGCGTGTAATTAAATGAAAGATGAGCGGTAAATAACCTGAGAGGGCAATTTGGAGGGACTGTACCAAAATGTCGTATTGGTGTTAAAGACAGCAAGAGACAGTCTTATTTATATTAGCGTGTAATTAAATGAAAGATGAGCGGTAAATAACCTGAGAGGGCAATTTGGAGGGACTGTACCAAAATGTCGTATTGGTGTTAAAAGAGAGAGATTTGATGTTAAAATGAGGCAGCCATAAACGACAGTAGATGTCCCAGACAATCTTAAATTTTAGTGTGTATATATGACCTAAAGGCATCGAAACTGGGTCTATATATACGGTGATTGTAATGGAGACTTCACTTGACTTGATGAAATTGATAAACAAACATGAGGCTCCTGATAACACTGCACTGCTGGGTGGAAGGGGAAGACGAGCCGCACATCAATATAGTAAATGCGCACGAGTCAACGGCGGAAGCATTTTTATGTCATTTTCTAGACATGTAAGTAAAATATTTTTATAATATAAGCCTAATAAAATTAACTTAAAATTTTTTTTTCTTGTATTATTATTATTTGTTTAATTTTTTATTTTATTTTTTTTCTTTTTAATTAGAAAACTTGGCAGTATAGATTATTGATATAGATAATGTTTAATTATTAATATTTTTCTCTTTAATCATTTATTTTGATTTATGTTATATATAGCTATCGAGAATATTGGCTAATAATGGTCGAGGAGGTGGAAGAAATTGCGGATTTGTGGACATCAGACGATGAAGAGGGCGAGCCACCCACACCACCACCACCATCACCAAACCACGGTGCATAACGATGCTACAAGTAGGTAAAAAAAAAATTTTTTAAATAAAAAGACCAACAACAACGAAAAAAAAAAAAAAGAAAGGAAAAAAAAGTAAAAAAAAACGACAACACCAGAAAATAAGATATAAAATAGTTTATTAATGAACAACATCTTTTTAAAATTAAAAATTATAATACCAATGCATTATTATTTTTGTGTTGCAGATGCCGTGCGCTCACATATCCACATTATGCATACAAAATAAAAAGTAAGTAAATGAATATTTTATACAAATTTTAACTATATACACATGGATAATACATTTTATTTTGACAATATATATATATATATATATATATATATATACATTGTTATACAATTTTATAATAAAAATGTTTTTGTTTTGTTTTTTTGTTACAGGCAAAACCATAAACCGCCTTTTGTACTATGTAATGTATACTTTTATCACTCTCGCTGTCTGTCTTGCTGGCTCTATCTTATCCTCAAGCTCTCTCTCTCTCTCTCTCGCTCTCGCTGCCTTGTGCTCTCGCTCACAGCATCTGTGATGACCCTGCTATTTTTGAGCCTATCCTGTTTCTTCTCGCCCCTCTCTCTCCAACTCTCTTGCTCTCTCTAGCTCTTTTTTTTTTCCCAGCTAGTTTTAAGCAAATGTGTAATGATAATTGGGGTGAAAACATCAACCAACTCTTGTTTTAAACATGTAGACAAAATCTTATGAGTAAAATTTATTATAGATTCTTGTTGCGTATACATACAACACGAATGCTGATGCTGTGAGGGATGGTTAATTCTGCATCCATGACATTTAGACAAAGCATATTCATCCACTCTTTGACATATTTTATCAAAAAAAGTTTTGACAGTATCACTATCCATATTGATAATGAAAGAAAATGTATTATACCAACCGCACACACTTAAATATATACACAATATATACAATAGACACAATATAAAAATGTCACTTTTTTCACATAAAACGAAAAATGTCACTTTTTTAAAAGTTGCAACAGCTTTTCACATAAATTGAAAAATGTCACTTTTGTTTAGTTGTATTCAGACAACTTTTGGAACGGATATTGGCTATCCAACGGCAATCTCTTGGATGTAGAGGGTGAATACATAGGCTTTTGAAGAGCAGAGTTCATTCGCTGATGCTGTTGATTATTAAGCACAGTGGTAGTTTTTGTTGTTTCCTTGTCATGAATTATATTTAAGAGTTCAGAGGTGTGAATCAACAATTCGTCGAAAGCAGCAGGCGTCAAAGTGATTCCCCGTCTAGTTGGATAAAGAGGTAAGTCTGAAGTTTTTTCTTCTTTTTCGTCTTGTTTTAAAGAGGATTCGGTTTTGAGTCCGGGCACAAAGGCACGTATATGAATAAACACCTGTTCATTAAACGTAGTAACACAAGCAAAGAGACTATTTCCCAAAGGAAATAATTTTTCACCACTAACAGATCTTTGAATAGCTGAAGACATGGTAGCAAAGTGAGTAATCAGTGGCTTTTTATACTGGAGGGTATGTGAGAGAGCCGTTTATATACAATGCTAGAGTCACTTCGCGGAGTCTACGAAAAACAAGTCTAAACATGTTTAAATTTGTTGTCCATGATATTTCATCAAGAAACATTGCATCAGCCAACATACCTCATACAAGTCTAAACACGTTTTTATCAGCAAACATTACATCAGCCAACATACCTCATACAAGTCTAAACACGTTTTATCAGCAAACATTTTATCAGCCATTTAAACAGCATACAAACAAGTCTAAACATGCATTTATTTTAGGCATCAACATTGCATCAGCCTGCATATCGTATACAAATTTAAACATGATTTAAAAAAAAAAATAATATATACAAAAAAAATCAAGTTATTTTTGCAGCGGGTGTGATAGAAGGGTTAGGTAAAATATAGCCTAGACAAGAGCCCAATAATGCAATCCATAAATTGGTGTCTTTATGACCCACAGTGAGATTATATATAGAAGTGATGACGACCATAAAAATGATCACCATTTGGCATCCAAATACAATCTCACCCCTAGGTACTTCACGGCCAAACACATGCCACCATCGTGAATTACGATGAGTGACGCGCATTGTTATGTTAGCTTCTTCTTCTTCTTCTTGAGACATAATTGTAAAAATATCCGATATGGATAGCATACAACAATCAAATGAATACAGCACAAAATCAAACGCATGCTTTATATAATACAATTAAAACGCAAACGGAAGCCGGGGAAAATAGTTTTGTACAATACTATATACAAGGGCATCATTGAAAGGAGTACAAAGATGATGAATAATATCTTCAAACAAAAAGCCTCTACATCGTAACATCAAATATACCACACAAAATTGTCCACAAACGAGCGTATCATCTTGTAAAACAATATCATTATATGTAAATGTACTAGCATAAGTCTTTAAAAATTGTTGACATTCAGGAAAAGGGCTCAAACCATAAGAATCAAAATATTCTGCTGTATTGTGTTTGGGGTCTATATACATTGATACCCAATGAGAACCAGGAAGTACAGACGGATCTAAATTAACCACAAACGCACTAGGTTTAGTCCATAAACACTTTTGGGTAGCAATTTGATCACGGGCATACACTCCTTTAAAGATTTCACGTGTAAATACATCAAACGTCAATAGTTGATTAATCTGTAGTGTATCCATTATGTAGAAAAATCTACCATAACATTACGATGCTTATCAATCTCTAGCAAGTTATGAAATTCGGCATGGGCAACTATATTAATAGTGTCTGTCAGCGCTTGAGCAAACTGAATTTCCAATCTCATTGTACCGTGTTTTATGAGTTGGCTGTGTGTAGAGTCAGCAGCCTGATCAGGGGTCAGATCAAATACAAACAGCGTGTAACCGCGACCAAATTCATCATAAGTAATATCATTCGCTTCATCTTGCCATGCTTTACCCAAACCTTGAAACATAGAGAGATAAGAGCGAGCATAGCGCCGTCCTTCAAAATCAGGCTTTAGCGGCTTAGACGGTATACTCCGGCCACCCACATGTAAGCATATATAATTTATACTAAAGTGTTGAAAGTTAAAGGGGTTTAGCGCATATCGACCATGAAAAGCGCCATTATTGATGAGCCCTATGACAATGCGGGTGGGTAATTGCCCCAAAAACAGATTTTCTTTATTGACTTGCATGTTTCCCTGGGGTATGGCAAATATTTTGGTAACACCTCTTTTTAGAGGATATTTGGCATTTTCGTTTTGGAGCGTTTGAAGATGTGCCATCTGAATGTTTGGATTAATTTTAACTTTCCTAACAAAAAAGCTCACGTCTTGTAAATTAATTTTAAACCCAGCCCCGGCACCGGCATGAAGACAAAATTCATCCGAGTTTCGTATTAGACGTAGTTTTAAGCTAACACCATTCATAAGTAGTTTTTCTTGTTGACACATGTCTAGATGTAATCGTCCAATTAACTCTGTGGCGCGACTGGCGGCGATCGTTGTAGCACGTCTCTGTAGACCGCTGTTGTGATTTGCCGCCGCATCCATATGTCCTGCACTATCTTTATCCCATAGGGATAATTGAAGATGAGTTTGTTTAGCATCACGACCATGAGACAAGAGTGTTTCTAAATAAGCTCTATAGGCATAGGTGTTGCTGGATGATGTCACCTGTTGATCATTGAGCGATAGATCAATTTGACTCCATAAAGAGTGTAGCAATAAATTTTCTGGGCCCACAGCTGCATCACCAGCAATATTACTGCCATCCGCATTAAGCACACGAAGTTTGACATAAAGATAAGAGTTACTGAGATCAATATAGTCTGAATCACCACCAGACACATAAAATTCAATGGGGCCGGCATCAGTGATCGTTGAAAGCGGTCTGTGTTCTATATCTTGAGATTCTATAATGGCTGTTTGAGTCGGCGGTAGTTGAAATAAATCCAGTTCTGATTTTAAACAAGGACACGAGTTTTGATGAATGAGTTCGCTCATGATCGGTAATTAATCAAATATATCTCTTCGTCTTTTTTTTCTCAAATGTGTATTGAGAGGTCGATGTATCGGTTGTCGTCGCTTGTGAGGCACTCCTGGAGGTGGTGAAGATGTAGAAGAAGTAGAAGGTGAATTTATAAAATCGTGAGCTACACGCTGTACATGTTCTAGTCCTCTATTTTTTAAAGAGGTAGAGATTTTTTGTCCGCCCACAACATCGCCTAAGACATCTGCGCCAAAACTAACCAGTCGTTTAGGAACCTCTCTCTTTAATACCCGTCCAAGGGTAGGTAAAACAGTGGTTCGCATGAGACTACTAAATAGACTTCCGAGGCCATGACCTCGTTGATGTCGTGACCCCGCAAAGTATGGTAATCCTACACCTCCGCCTGCTTGCGATGTATAATAATCGAGATATATCTTTGGAGAATGATCCGCATAGGGGTGCCTCATTTTTTTGTGTGTGTGGATCAAACTAGAGATCGTCGTCGCAACTGAAGTGTTAAGATGACCTCTCCACGATCAAATGGGATCAATTCTCCCGCGCCGTTTCTTATATTTACAATAATATTATCAAAACTATTAAATTTAATCGGAACAAAATGAACATCATGATAAGTCTGAAAGACAATGTCAGAGCTAGATCCGGTCAAAGGTACCATTCTTAATAGTGGAGCCCTCGCGTCTCCCACAATACGATCCTCGGCAATATTGATATATACATATAAACACGTTAGATTGCGGTTAACGTCCGCTACATGTTCTCCATACGCATGTCTTCCTCCATGATATTTGAAATGTTTAAATCCTAACATATCAGCCAGAGGTTCGTCCATCTTCACCTCCACATCAGTATCCAAAGTCATCATGACTTTGTTAATGTCTTTATGATAATAAAACAACTCTCCCCATGCACCATTTTTGTCATATATAACAGGCAGTGGGCGTGAAGGCTTAAAGAGTGGTCGGATTCGACTGTTGATCCAATCCACTATTTGCTGTAGGCTATCATAATGTCCCGACGTCACCGTAATGTGTTGAGTAGTATCTATCTGGCCAGCTTTTTTACGCGTTATTCGTAAATTCATATTGTTTGCGTTTACATTGATCCAAGACCGTGGATAAATAATTTCACACAAACCCACTTCATATGGACCTTGAAGATCCAAAGGAGGGTCTAATTTTGTAGTAAATGATGATAAGGTATTGTCAGGATAATGCGTCATAGACGCGTTGCTAGGGAGAGTTATATAAAAACTGCTCATCTTCCTCTTGTGGGTATGTATCCTATGAGCCTTTGTATCGTGTGATTTAGCTTTTATACTGACCGATGTTAGATGCATCAATCCAGCTATTAAAGGCATCTGAATATCCCAGCCATTTGACAAGCACTTGGCGACCTCTACGACGTAATATTTTCTCAATTTTATAGATACCGCTGTCGATCACTTTTTGTAGTTCTAATTCATAAAAAGTTCCTTGAATGAGCTGTCCATTATCGTCTCGTATTTTATATACATAAGGGAATGTTTTTAAATGTCTTTGAGCGATAGTAAACAATTCTTGTGACCATTTAGGTAAATATCCTTTATGAAACGTACGTCTAGATTCCGCAATGCGAACTCGATCACCTACAGAAAACTTGGGTGAAGAAGATCTGACAGGCTTATTGTCCAAAACTTTGGCATACAAAGCTTCATAAACACGATGAATGTTATCTGATGTCACGAGGCGCGGCTGGGTTTTAATAGATCGATGATAGGTTGAGTTATAACTATCTAATAACTCTTGTAACACATCTACATAACGACGTGTATTGTGATGCGTAAAATATCGATACATTTTTCCTTTTAATGTACGATTAAATCGTTCCACCACGGCTGCTTTAATGTCCTCATTTTCAGAAGTAAAATGATGAATTTTGTTTTTCTTTAAAAACATTTGAAATGGTTTATTTTTAAATTCTGTTCCTTTATCAGTTTGTAAGTGACGTGGAGACTTTGGGCTTTGTCGTAAAATGTCAGCAAAAGCCTCGATTAAAGCAGCGCTCGTTTTATTTTTGAGTGCGCGAGCATAAGCTACTTTAGAAAACACATCAATGACTGTTAAAATATAGCGATGACCCGAGTTGACGTTTTTAAAACGAGATAAGTCACACAAGTCTGCTTGCCACTGATCATAGGGTCCAGAGACGACGATGGATCGTCGAAGAAACTTTTGTCGGGTAGGATGGTGCAGAGTGTACGTATCTTGCTGTTGAAGCCATTGCTTTAATCGGGGTTTGTGTTGAGGCAAAGTCGAGGCATGACGTAAATAGGCGCTGGCTCCGCTATAAGCCCCTGGGTAGGCCGGATGAAAATATTCTTTTTTCCATATAGATTCTATGGACTTTTGGGCTGCATGTTGTCGTTTTCGAGCCATGATTCCCAAGCCAAAAGCTTTTTTTTTTGAGGGATGATGAATAATATCTTCAAACAAAAAGCCTCTACATCGTAACATCAAATACACCACACAACATTGTCCACAAACGAGCGTATCATCTTGTAAAACAATATCATTATATGTTTTCAATCCACGATTCCCAAGCCAAAGCTTTTTTGAGTGATTTTTGGCTTGTCTTTTTTTTCTTTTTGGCCGAACTTTTGGATGTATCATTGTCATCAAACATAGATGATGGAGAGGGTGGTGGTGTAGCCCTGATGTCGTCAGCAAACACTTGATGATACCGTTGAATATTTCCTAAATATTGTCGAGGGATGTTGGTTTGTTTTAAACCTTGGGCAAAAACACGCCAGCCCGCAGGGGGTGGTAGCAATTGTCTCGCTTTGGTCGAATGTAAAACATCATGAACTAGATCTACGATATTTGTGTTAGGAATGATGTTGTCCTGCCACACCAGATTGCCCTGACTGGTATATGTCATCACATCATTGTCTTTTAAATGCTGCATCAATTTACGCCCTTTGCTACGAAGACTAGCGGGAAGGCTATGAACCACTTCTTCGGTCATATCAGCTAGTGTTGCTGGTGTTGGGAGTGACGCTGCTGCTGACGCTGTTGCTGTATCTATGGATGTAGATGGTTGAGACTGATAGTGATACTGATCTTGATAAGAAAGATATCGTTGCAGTAGTTGTTGATACGCTCGCAGTTTTTGTTCCGTATTGAGTGAAGTCGATTGTAATATAATAGTCATTTGTTGATCCAAATCACTCAGCTGATTTACAAGAGGGGGCGTAGGAGGCTCCGGTCGCAATGGTGTTGATGAAGGTGTCATGTTGTCACTCGCTGGAACGAGTTTCATTTTGATGGCGTGTTGCATTTTATTATTGTGGTTGTGGAAATAAACCACCTAGTAGTTGTGTAGCTAATGGTAGCAGCAGTTGTAGAAATCCTCCTTTTTGTATTAATTTTTGTCGTTTGGCTGTGTTTGATTTAGGTGCTATCAACCGGCGAAGCTTGTGCTTGTGACGAGCCCATCGTTGTTTCTGACCACGCGATAGTTTAACATGTCCTTTAAGTACATTATGTACCATCTCACACAAACAGCTAATAACACGAGGTTTTTTCAACAGTTGTTGGCGCTGATGTTTTTTTTTAGCACGTAATAAAGGAATCAAAGGTTTAAGTCGAGTCTGAGCACGATGTGTCTTCGCCATGATAGTCTTTTTTCATCTGAATGTCTGATAACAGATAACACCTGTTTTATATATTGTTTTTAGGAATATAGACGATCGGATGTGGATCAAAAACATGAGTGCGCACACGATAGGTTTCAGGAGTTTGTTGTTTAAAATCTAAAAAGAGGTATCCGTAAGCCTCTCGGGTTGCATCTTGATAGGCCTCACGTAAAAAATGATGCCGTTTAGGAAAAGTTTGCATAGCCAAGTGTAAAATTTGATCCGCAGATCGTGGATTTTTACCCAACCATAAATAATGTGCATTTAACGAAATCGTCCGATGATGTTTGCTAGTATGAAATATATTTTGCACCATATAAGCCATACTTATATTTCCGTGATGACATTTTTTAATAAAAAATTCAGCCACACGCTGTTCCATCACAGGATTATCCATATGATCGTCGACCACCAATAAGGTTGCAATAGTCGAATCAAAGTCCACTCCATCTAAACTTTCTACAAAATCAATAGATACGGGACTTGTATCTCGTAGCTGTCCAAATAAGTCTTGATATTGATGATAGACATACACCACTTTTTCAATAGGCGGTTGAATGTGAGTTTTACAATGTTGAATCAATTGTGCAATAAAAATGTTTTACCACAGCCAGAAGGACCTGCGAGAAGGATCGAGAATGGATGTTGTAAAAAACGCACATCCATGATAAGTCACTCTATCAATGTCAAACAAAAAAAACAAAAAAAAGTTAGAGATCAAGTGGTATGGTAGAGACACCGTCTGACAGTACTTTTCTTTTAGTGTAGAGATAGGATAAACCTCTTTTGGGTTGGATATAAGTTCGCATCACATTTTGTGCGTCAAGACGAAAACCTCGATTAACCACATGATGTGGCGTTTGTGCTGTTAGTACGGTTTCAAAGTTGGCTATGGTTAATGGATTGCACCGTTTTTGCACGCCTTTGCAAGACACCTTAGTGGTTGTATGAGTGCTACATGCGTAGCTTTTGGGTGCCAAAGAGATAATTTTATCAGCTTTGGCTTCCAGCTTCCATAAACCTGGTTCACGCGTTTGGTGTTTATGTGCTGCAGCACAGCATGGGGGTGGTGCTGATGGTGGTGGTGGTGCTGATGGTCCCTGCAGAGATGATGTTGATGGTGGAGGCGTTGGTGTCGATAGTGATGGTGGTAGACTGGCGTTGTTTTTATGCGTTTGGCAATATTGAGTAGGCAACCATTCGTCCCGATGTTTGTTGAAGTGATCCCTACGATCGGGACGAATGACGTCTTCTAAAGTGTCCCCACTCAATGCCAAATACAACGAGTCAGTATCGCAGGTGATCAGTTGATAATCGCACCGCTCAATGTAAAAGTCGATAAAGTTGAAATAAAATTGCAGAAGCTTGAGTTTGGCGTACCCGTACACAAATAATCCGATGTGTAGAGGTAGATTTTGGTCGATGCTGGTCAATCGGCACTCTACCTCGTAATAATCATTTTGTACGGGTACACATCTTTTAAATCGTGGATCGTGGATCGCTTTGGTGGCGCCCTTGGCATCCGTGATGAACGCCTTGGTGTGACGATCACGTCTCATCAAAGTTCGGCCATAGGAGCTGTTGCCCTAGATCAAACAAAAAACAAAAAACCAAACATGAGTTCCTCAAAATAAAATATAAAAAAACATGCGCGCACACACACGCGCGCGCACGCGCACACAAACGCGCATACGCACCCACGCCATTGATGGTGCACGGGGTCCGTGTTTTGTTTACAATGCATTTTATTGTATTTTGGCGTGCAGTCTTTTCAAATTTGAGTGGGGACAGTGATTCAAATTTGGCCGTGCATGTGCATTTAGTCATTCACACATGCGCGCACACGTGCATGTGCATGATTTTATCGTTGCACGGACATGATATCGTCGATGCACGGGTTGCGTGTTTTGTTTCCAATGCATTTTATTGTATTTTGACGTGCATTGTTTTAAATTTGGGCGTGCAGTGATTCAAATTTGCGCGTACAGAGTATTAAAAATGTCTGTTTAGTCATTCGCACATGCGCGCACACGTGCATGCGCATCATATTATCATTGCACGGACATGATACCATCGATGCACGGGTTGTGTGTTTTGTTTCCAATGCATTTTATTGTATTTTGGCGTACACTTTAAAAAATTTGTTCGTGCAGTGTATTAAAAATGCGTACACATGATAAAAAAAAAGACTCACCACGAGTTTGTAAGCTGCTGCAATGATGGCCTTGTCATCATCCAAGTCTGCTTCTCGTCGGGCGCTGGTCACCTTGTCTGTGAATTTTTGGAAGCAGGGCTGTTTGTTGTATTGAATCACCTGATGGATTTTGGTGACTCGTAGCCCTTGTTGCAAATACCACTGGAGTAGGGGGGTGATAAGCAATATTTTTTCTCCACGAAAACTGGAAATGAGGGAGCGTTGTGGTTGTTTTAAGAAGCCATGAGCTTCCGCAAACGCCTTCATGTGAGGACCGATGTCATTTCGGCCGATGTTGGTGTTTTTG
Source organism: Oncomelania hupensis (assembly GCA_036898135.1). Classification (NCBI taxonomy): domain Eukaryota; kingdom Metazoa; phylum Mollusca; class Gastropoda; order Littorinimorpha; family Pomatiopsidae; genus Oncomelania; species Oncomelania hupensis. Next base: position 12,064,424 of record CM072518.1, on the reverse strand, counting down.
AAGATTGGTGGAAATTCTTCAAATCGAGGTTTGAGTTGATCCGGTACCTCAATATCAACTTCCACGAATCCAAACATGGCACCAGTCCTCACATGCTCCAAGATCTCCGTTTCGGTCATGCCCCCGCTATAGAAGGCGGGTCCAGACTCAACTCGAGGCGCCCAATGTGCCACTTCTTTCTTGTTTTTCTTTCTGTAATCTTGCCATTGACACTCTCGCATGATGCGTAGATTGATGCCGATTTTTTGTAGATACGCATCTTTTTCTTGTGTGTCGTCGGCTCTCTTCTTTTTTAGGTCGGGATCCAAATTTTGTGTTAGGCGGCAATCATGTCCATGCCAATAACAGCCGTGAAATTGAAATGCCGTGTTTGATTTCTGGTCCCAACCATCCACGGGAAGCTTTCTTCCTCCTAGCCTTTTTTCTACTCCCCTATTATATTGATGTTGGATGTCTCTCTTTTCTTTAGCTGCTATATATTCTAACCATTCCAAACAAATCTTACTCTGTCGATTTTTCTTCCAATCTAAATAGAATCCCTCTTCTGCCTTTCTTCTCAAATAAAACCCTACCGGCATAGGTTCTGACATACATTTCAGATATAGGCTATTTGCATCATACCCCTCAATGGTCTTGCAGAGTTTTGGCGAAACGATGTTGGGGTCTGCTGATCTGATGTAGGTGACGTCTTTTTTATGGTATCTATGAAAAACAATGGCTGGACCACCACACACCGAATCCCGCATTGTATAATACATATCTTTATCCTGCTCATCACAAAGCGCAAAAAAATTGCGGCAACTTGAGTGCAAAAAGCGGTCTGTTAGCCCTGGTAGTGTCACGCCGTCATAGAACATGTCTAAACCCAAGTCTTGAAAAAAATGCGTCTGCTTTTCAATAGCTTCTAAAAATGGCACACAGTCCATGTTATTGTAATGTATGAGCCATTCTCGTAATGTGCCCATCTTTTGGGCATCCCATTCCACTTGACAGCTTTGATACTCCTCTTCCGTGATTGTACTTTTGGTTAGATCACTAAAAAAGGCCTCTCTGGGAGGTAGCTGTGGCTCATCCAATTTGTCCAGTGATGTGATATATTGATAAGGAAAAAATGATTTCTGTAGAGAGCACTTGTAGGCTGCTAAATATTGGCGATAAGAAAAACCAGGCGCCAAATAATTGGTAATGTCTAAAAATCTTAATTTAGCGTTCGAAAGAACCAAAAACTGTTTCCCTTTTTTGATCATCCGATTTTTGGAGGTTGGTTTTGTTTTCTTCTTTTGTTTTTTCCACAAAGACGCCTTTTTTCTCTTTCTTCCGTCTGGTGTTATTTCTTCTTCTTCTTCTTCATCATCCTCTTCTTCTGTTTCCTCCTCATCCTCATCTTCATCCTCATCTTCAGCATCATCCTCTTTCTCCTTATTTAGGTTCACGCCAGGGTCGGGCTCAGTTTCACAAAAATATTTAGCCAAATACGGTTTCAAAACATTTAAGTCGTATTTCCCGCTCGAAAACCCAATCACAGGGATGCTTTCAATAAATGTGGATAATCGATCTTTAAGATCATTGAGTGGGTGAAATTCAACATGTTCATCAGTTTCGGCAATCGCTTCTAAACGCTTCTTGATTTTTTTAAAGACAGGTTTGGCTACCTCTTTTAGAATGGAATGTGAGGCTTTTTGGATGGTGTATAGTGCCTCTATGGTTTCACGCACCAACTCTTCTGGGTTTCCTGTGGTGATGAAACATTGTGGTTCTGTAAATCCGGGTACATTGCTACATATACTGATGGAAAGCGGTACATGCTGTTCTAAAAATGTTAATTGTGTAGGGTTATCCTGGATATTTGGTGTATTGGGAAAATACGTCTCTATATCATATACAATTCTATAGGGATGAAACTGCAGTTGTAGTGGCAATTTTATGTTTTCATCATCTAATCTCTGTCTCAGTGTGGGTGGCAGTTTATAGATTCCTCCTGGAAATTTTTCACGGGTTTGAACCCCTTTACATCTCATAAAATGAGAACACAAGTTCTTGGATGCCCTAAAATGGCGATCACATTTACTGCAGCTGTAAGTCTTTGCATATACATTCAAGTTTTTAATATATGAAAAATGATTTTGAAACTGATTAATATATAGTGTCTCGGAGTATCTGGTTAATGAGCGTCTCACTAATTGTGCTGTAGGTAACTCGGATTCTTCTTCTTTTTGCAGGCTAAAGATAGTCACATTGACTTCAAAATGTTTCTCAAATCGGTCTAGGTCTTCTAGTTTTACACCTTCAAATGTTTTGGGATCACCCAGAGGTAAAAAACTTTTAAATAGTGTCTTTGCACTTCGTTCGCAATTTTTATCCGGGGCTCCTCTTTTTAGCGCTAAACAGCGAAATAAACACAAGTTGTCGTTGATAAGATGCCGACCATCACGTTTCACAAGAGAAATAAGTCCTGGATTTTGCGTTAAAAATAATGGAAAATCGGCGGGTGGAGCTCCCAAAAGACGATGTTGACGTTTAAATACAAAAAATTCAATATTGGTGATCCACTCCAGAGTCCATTCTCTGCAAAATAAAATAAAAAACTATAAGTACTTTTTCTTTATCTCAAACAAACAAAACAAACAAACAAACAAAACAAACAAACAAACAAAACAAACAAACAAACAAACAAAAAATTTTCCTGTCATAAATATTTAATGGTTTACTTACGTGTTTTCTCTTTGTAGAGTAGCGAGGTTCTGATAGTCGATGTTGTCAAGGTTGCTTAGGAACTGTTCCCAGTCTTCACGATTGTTTATAGAAATGGGATTCTCAAAGAGTGCAGCGTTGTTCACACATGCATAGTGGTACTTTATTTCTCCTGAGCGTTGATTTTTTAAAATCACTCCTAAGCTGGCATTAATTTTAAAACAAAAGGTCTGGTTTTGATAAATGGAATTATTTAATTGTTCGTGGGTCAACAAACCGTTTTCAAAACCAAAATTATAACGTTCTAGCACAGGTCCACGGTAAATATAATTGTTTATATATCGGCTATTATTCACATAGCACTGAAGAATTGGGTCGTGGTCTCCAATAAAATGTACTTCTTCCAAAAGACTGTTAATAACAGCGTCTGAACTATTATTTACAAGCACTTGATCCAAGTTGTTGTCTTCAAAATCATCCCTGTTAATAACAGCGTCTGAACTATTATTTACAAGCACTTGATCCAAGTCGCTATCTTCAAAATCATCCATTTTAAAAGGCTTGCCATTTCAAAATTCTTTTCACAAAATATGCCACCACAAAACTCGCCTTTACTTTTTCTTGGATACAGCCGCTCTTTATATACCCTGTGCTTGTGTCGGCTTCTTCTTGAGCCGCCCCTTTTCATTAATCCTAAATAATCCTTCTAGATATATATAATACATCATTTTGACATTTATGCGAGGTACTAAAATTGTGTTGGCCGCTATCGGCTTTTGATTCGTCCTTTCGTTAATCCTAACTATGCCTTCGGGGTATATATAATACTTTATTTTGATATTTATCAGTGGTACTAACATTTGGCTGGCTGCTATCGGCTTTTGATCCGTCCCTTTCGTTAATCCTAACTATGCCTTCGGGGTATATATAATACTTTATTTTGATATTTATCTGTGGTACTAACATTTGGCTGGCTGTCATCGTCTTTTGATCCGTCCCTTTCGTTAATCCTAACTATGCCTTCGGGGTATATATAATACTTTATTTTGATATTTATCAGTGGTACTAACATTTGGCTGGCTGCTATCGGCTTTTGATCTATCCTTTCGTTAATCCTAACTATGCCTTCATGGTATATATAATACTTTATTTTGATATTTATGAGTGGTACTAAAATTTGTTGGGCCTGATAAAAATTAGATCTCACACCCATTAACCCATGCTTTTAACCATTCTCCCTATCTATATTCAAATGCTTACATCCGATATTGCTAAGCAGGTCTTTCCATACTTTTCCATAATTATCCATACACCATCGAGGCATATATCATTCATCATTTTTGATATTTTACTGCACAATGTATCTAGATATAACTATTAATGTATACAACCACAAAAAGATGCGCACTTGCTGTCTTTGGGATGTTTGGTCTAAATAAAAAATAAATTGATAAATACAAAAAAGACGCGCACTTGCTACCTTTGAGTGAGACGCGCACTTGCTGCCTTTAGATGTTTGATCTCACGCGCATACCACTGAGTCATTCTCTATTCATCAAGATGCGCACTTGCTGTCTTTGACTTAGACGCGCACTTGCTGTCTTTGGATGTTTGATCTCACGCCCAGACCAATGAGTCATTCTATATTCTTCCAGATGCGCACTTGCTGTCTTTGGGGTGCTTGGTCTCACGCACAGACCACTGAGTCATTCTCTATTCATCAAGATGCGCACTTGCTGTCTTTGGGGTGCTTGATCTCACGCCCCCGACCACTGAGTCATATATCCATTCACCGAGATGCGCACTTGCGATCACACTATCAATAAAATATATCCCCCCGGGCCATACGTCATCCATCATCCGTGACAGGGCGCACGACCATCGCGGTGGGGCATCATGATTGCGTCACGATTACGTCACCCAGCCGTGACGTCACAAACCCGCTTAAGAAGCTGTATGTCATACTACTGTGCTAATCCTCATCCCCCCAACCCCCTTTATTCGTGACAGTCTGTATAACAAAGGCACCCAATAACAAGCATCAGGCAAGACAAATTTCCACTTTTCCGACCACCCCAACCAAGTCAAACAGTTTTATTCAAGACAAACACACCTGTATTTACCGTAGAATAAGGTTCGGAGCACTACATTAATATTTTCTTCATATCAGACTTTTTGTCTTAAAAAAATAAGGAAGAAGAGTGTCGTTCACATTATTATTGTAGGCATAACTAAGACATTATTCCCCAACTTGCGCCCCCCATTCACGAAAGACGATTATCTACGATACATCGTCGTCGTCGTCATCATCATCATCATCATCATCATCATCGTCATCATTATCATTATCATTATCATCATCATTATCATTATCATCGTCATCATCATCATCATCATTATCATCATCATTATCATTATCATTATCATCATCATCATTATCATTATCATCATCATCATCGTCATCATCATCATCATCATCATCGGTCTCTGCATCTCATAGTGTGCTTGACTACGCTTTGGTGACCACTGAAGATTCCATTGTTGTTCTACATGTAGTCTTGACTAGTATTCGATATTGTACTTTTGTTTGTCGAGTCTATTCAAATGAGGACTGTATCGTTGTGCTAATTTGAGAATCTACAGCGTTGATGATGATGTTGGTGTGACGTAGACTAAATTTAGATAGGGCGAGGTTAATACGTAAGAGCTACGGCAGGAGTCTGACATTATACCCTCCTCTGTGTGTGTGCAAAAGTATGCGTGATACGGAAATATATATACAGATTGTTTTGAAGCCTTGCTGATCGATCAGCGCTGATGCTGCCTGTGCATATATAATGACGGTCTTTCCTTATTTGGCTAGAGCAAAGAGGTTAACGATGTTGAAGATTATTTATGGGATAATTTTGTCTTCATAGTTGGCCTTGCGCTTCGGCGTATTGTTAGACGTGACAACGCCAGGTTGTTCTATATTTGGCCGAGCCAAGGTGTTGCTCAGTTTAGATTGTCTCTGCTTGGAAATCTTTGGTTGATTCATTGTTGATTGATTGATTGATTTAATAATTGATTGGGCTCTTGGAGGTCGCCAAATTCATGTTAGTGTAGCATGATGAAAGCGGTATAATCAGAGATGTTTGCATGGTGAATGCGTTGTTCCATGTTTAGTCTAGTCTAGTTGTGCTGAAAGTACGATAGATATGTCGATTTTCTATATAATTTAGCCACAACAAGTTTGCTGCTGGTAAAGATTGCAAGGGTTCTAAAACAGTCCATCCTTCTCAGGATGGAGATTGAAGGGAAAATTGTTCTCGAGTGCAAGCATCTATATATATATATATATATATATATATATATATATATATATATATATATATATATATATATATATATATATATATATATAGATGCTTGCACTCGAGAACAATTTTCCCTTCAATCTCCAAGATGCTTGCACTCGAGAACAATTTTCCCTTCAATCTCCATCCTGAGATATATATATATATATATATATATATATATATATATATATATATATATATATATATATATATATATATATATATATATATATATATATATATATATATATATATATATACATGCTTTTGATACAATAGACTGCATTTGACATCTTAATCGCAGGCATTGCTCATGGTGGTTGTTCCATATATGACTTGAGACCAATCGTGTGAAAATTTTGCAAGGAACTTTGCATGGATAGTTTTGCTGCTGCCATGAAAATGTAAATGCAACAGCGTAAATCACTAGCTGTAATGATTATTGTCGCGCCAACATGCAAGCCAGCCAATATTCCTAGGTTTATGACCAAGGGCAATGGACCGTCATTTGTGCTTCAGGCAGCAATTTGATTTCTTGGAATGGTTGAGTTCGATCCTGTTGCGACCAGCACCCTGATCAACACTTTGAATTGCGGCTTCGGTTTATCTTGCGAAACATGGATCCTCGCAACATGGACCTTCGCAACCGATCTGCAACGAAGAATGTGGAGCATGGAGATGAGGTGCTACAGAAGACTTCTGGGCATTTCCTGCGCCCAGCACATGACCAACAACGAAGTCCGACAGACCATCACCCAAGCCATTGGACAACACGATGACATGCTCACAGTGGTGAAGAAGCGGAAACTCCGATGGTGTGGCCACATCACCAAAGCATCAGGCCTTGCAAAAACCATCTGCAAGGCATGGTGCAAGGAGGCAGAAGAAGAGGGAGAAAGAAAAAGAGGTGGGAGGACAACATTCGAGAATGAACTGGCTTGACACTGAACGAAGCCATGAGGGTTGCTGAGAACAGAGAAAGATGGAGTACGCTGGTTAAACGATCATCTGTGGTGCCCCAACGACCTTTGACTTACGGGATAGGATAGGATAGGATAGGATATGATTCAGTTTATCAGAGCATTTTATTCTCTTTGTCGGTATAAACTTGTTGCACATGTTTGACATAGCTTTGATACAGAAAACAGAATGTATTCAGCAGTGACAACTGACATTGCATGGAAAATGCTGATAGTGTTAAGTTATTGGCCCTCTGCTTTTAGTTAATCTGTTTTAAGGTCCAATACTATCCGAGCATATCGATATCTCGTCCTACTTAAGTGGACAAATGCCTTCGTCTAGTGAGGATGTTTTGCCGCAGGAGGCGCGTTCTTTGTGTTTTGTGAGTGTGCTTGTGCCTGTGTCTGTGAGTGAACGTGTTTGTGTCTGGTCCAAGAGCTAAATCTTTCCGAGACTAGCCAGAAGGGAATGTAGACGACCTTAGCTTTAGCCCCAAGCGATAGAGAACCAACCATAGGGAAGAGGTGAGATGGCAGAATGTTGAAGAGCCTGTTAGTTCTAATGAGCTGAGGAAATAACTGGCCGCCCCAGACTTGCCTGGCCTAAAGTGCAATATGACCTATCTGAAATGATGATACTATCAGCATTAACTACGATAGAAACCCAAGCACATTCATAGACAAAACGTTATTGAAGCAACAAGAGAAGGTCATACGATTTTTGTTGTGTGTTCTGGACCAGTAGGGGTGGGTGGGTGGTTTGATATTTTGAGTGAAGGTGGTGGGGATAGTTATACAGATATTTTGGATCATCAAAACGCACATGGCAACGCGATTTCCAGACCGTTTCCTCCTCTCCATTCCCTCTCCTCTCCAGCAAACATCATACCGCATAGGCTTTACTGGATAGCCTATATTCATCATTATATATTCACAGGCCGCTAAAGTCTAGTAAGATTGGGATAAGCTTAATCGATTCCATGCATGCTTGTTGTGAATCTATTTCTAACATAATATAATCAATGCCCACAAAGCACCATGGCTGATCCAACAAAAGTAGTTTGGCCCTTGTTCTGTGAAATGTTTTTGTCGTCGCGTGATCTGATGAATACATTTTTTTTCCAGGTTATAGATTGTTCAGGACATTCTGACTCAGCTGTGTGATTTCATTGGTTAATCAATAAAAGCCTTAGATTTCAAGGAAGATAGACCTAAACTATTTCCTTTGGCGCATCCTGACTCACCTGATGAAATAATTAATTGATTGCGTTTTGTTTTTCCACATCACATCTTAACACATATCTCCATAGCAAACTGCCAACTTCATACCCCATAGCCTGTTTGCCTTCCTTCCCCTCTTCCTTCTCTTTGTATGATAGCTGAACGACTCCCAATAAATTTCATTCGCCAGCAGTACGTAGTCCTACTACAACTACTACTGCTGCTACTACTACTACTACTACTACTACTACTACTACTACTACTACTACTACTACTACTCCGGTCCTGATTTGGCTCGGAAGAGTCCGCTGGACCTAAAGCAATAATCATGTACTACTACTACTACTACTACTACTACTACTACTACTACTACTACTACTACTACCACTACTACTACTACTACTACTACTACTACTACCACTACTACTACTACTACTACTACTACTACTACCACTACTACTACTACTACTACTACTACCTCGGAAGCAATAACCATGTAATGTAACTACTAGACCTACTATTACTAGCTATCAGTAAAACAAACAAACCTAGTGGGTTTGGACCGTTAACGCGAAAAAATGGTTCATGATCGAACTACTACTACTACTACTACTACTACTACTACTACTACTACTACTACTACTACTACTACTACTTCTACCTACAGTAAAACAAACAAATCAGCGAGCATTGTGGCCGCGTGGTCTTGCCTTGTCCACAGGCTAAAAACCAATGGCGCCTGGCAGGTGTGGGATCGATCCCGCCTCTGGTCGTGATGTTTCTCGGAATATTATTTACTTTCGACTCGGGCAACGTCTCGGGAGTTTTCTCCGGGTACTCCGGTTTGCTCCCACAGTAAAATTACCCTTCCTTCCCCTCTACCTTCCCTCCCCCCCCCAAAAAAAAAAAAACACAACAACAACAACAACAACAAACAAACAAACAGAAAAAAACATTTTATTTTAAAAACAGAAGAAAGGATTTTGGGTTTGGGCGCGCCTCATGCCGCGACTACGCCATCCTCATGGGAGACGAGCCAGATTTTCCGGAAAAAAGGGACAATAAAGTGTCCAAAATAAAAATATAATAAATCAAGTTCATTTGGACCGCGAACGCGAAAAAATGTTCATAATCGAACTAAGGGAAATTTGGAGGGAAATTTGCACCACTGCTTATTTTGGGGGCAGGCGAAGTAGATGTCAACACCATGACCAATACCTTCAACTCAGCTGTAACAGATGCCGCCACTGAGATCCTTGGCAAGCACCGACCAAAGAAGAAGCCGTGGATCACACCTGAACTTTTGGATCTGTGTGATAAACGAAGAGAGTTAAAAAAGAAAAAGAACACCTCACAGGGAGCTGATGTCTACCGAAAAATCAACAATGACATCCGAAAAGGCATGCGCACAGCAAAGGAGAACTGGATAGAAGATCAATGCCAGGAAATAGAGAACAATCTGAACAAGAACAACAGCAAGAAGGCCTACCAGACTGTGAAGCGGCTGACAAGTGTTAAACAGCCCAAAGTCTCCACTATCCAAAGCAAGTCTGGCATTTGCCTTACAGAAGAACAAGAAGTCTTGGACAGATGGACAGAGTACTGCTCTGACCTTTACAACCATACACCAAATGGAGACCCATCAGTTCTAGCATGTCCCGAGAGCAGAGAAGAAGAAGAAATCCTCCCAATTCTCCGGGAAGAAGTTGAGGCAGCAGTGCAATCGCTGAAGAAAGGGAAGTCAGCGGGAGTGGACAACATACCAGCGGAACTGCTACAAGCAGGAGGAGAAGCGATGACTGATGCTCTCACCATTATATGCAACAAGATCTGGCAGAGTGGGGAATGGCCTACACCATGGACCCAGTCGCTTGTCATCACTCTTCCCAAAAAAGGTAACCTTCAGGAGTGTGAAAATTACCGCACCATCAGCCTCATCAGCCATCCCAGCAAGGTCGTCCTGAAAATAATACTCAACAGGTTGAAACCACAAGCTGAACAAATCATAGCTGAAGAACAAGCAGGATTCATGGCAGGGCGAAGTACCACTGAACAGATTTTCAACCTCAGAATAATCTGTGAGAAATACCTACAGCACCAACAACATCTATATCATGTGTTCATAGACTTCAAGAAGGCATTTGACCGAGTCTGGCATGCAGCTCTATGGGCAACCATGAAAGTGTACAACATCAGCCCTAAAATTATAGAAGTCATCAAAAGCCTGTATGACAAGGCTACCAGTGCAGTCCTCCATAACAGCGTCATCGGGAACTGGTTCAGAACAACAATCGGTGTGCGTCAAGGATGCCTACTCTCTCCAACACTCTTCAACATCTTCCTAGAGCGCATCATGTCAGATGCTCTTGCAGATCACGAAGGCACAGTCAGTATAGGGGGCAGAGCAATCTCCAATCTTCGTTTTGCGGATGATATTGATGGATTGGCTGGAGAGGAACAAGAACTTGAACAGCTTGTACAGAGGCTTGACACCACCTCCAGAGCTTATGGAATGGAAATAAGTGCGGAGAAGACCAAAATGATGACCAACAACACCAATGGCATCAACACGGACATCAAAGTACAAGGCCAATCCCTCAACACAGTGCACAGCTTCAAATATTTAGGAGCCATTGTGTCAGACAATGGGTCTCGACAGGAAGTCCTCTCCAGGATCGCACAAACAACTGCTGCCCTGACAAGGTTGAAGCCCATTTGGAAAGACAGAACCATCAGTCTACATTCCAAAGTAAGACTGCTGCGCTCTCTGGTCATCTCCATCTTCCTATATGCTTGCGAAGCATGGACCCTCACAGCAGATCTCCAACGAAGAATACAAAGCATGGAGATGAGGTGCTACAGAAGACTTCTGTGCATTTCCTATACCCAACACATCACCAACGTTGAAGTCCGACAGACCATCACACAAGCCATTGGACAACACGATGACCTGCTCACAGTGGTGAAGAAACGGAAACTCCGATGGTATGGCCACGTCACCAGATCATCAGGCCTTGCAAAGACCATTCTGCAAGGCACAGTGCAAGGAGGTAGAAGAAGGGGGAGACCGAAAAAGAGGTGGGAGGACAACATTCGAGAATGGACTGGTTTGACACTGAGCGAAGCCATGAGGGCTGCTGAGGACAGAGAAAGATGGAGTATGCTGGTTAAGCGATCCTCGGTGGTGCCCCTACGACCTTCGGGTTATGGGACAGGATAGGATAGGATAGGAATCGAACTAACCGAACCCATTGTAATCTATTACAGAAGGCGGTATAGTATTGCTTCTAGACTTGTTTTAAGTTAGTAGTGCACCTAGGGCAGAGAGTTACATCCTGTATCTGTCAGCGCCTCGAGCGCAACGTGAGAACGATTACATAAATTAGTTGTTCGGAATCCACAATTGTATGTGACATTAAACTTTTCGGGGATGTGTATGTGCGAGCGCCAGTGTGTGTAGGTGTGTGTGTGTGTGTGTGTGTGTGTGTGTGTGTGTGTGTTTGATTTTTTTTACACTTTATTGTGTTACTGATAATGGAATTGTTTCAGAACTGTATATCTCATAATCAATTCGGGAGGTAGAGAAATGTAGTCCTACATGAACAGAGAATGCTAAAGAATACAACTGTCTAAATGTTGAATTAAACGTCTCAACGACACGGCATTGAAAGCCTTTCGATATGAGCAATGTTAGCTGTTTTATGACAATAATGTAAAATTTTGCCGTTTTCAGATTAATGTTTTTTTTTTTCTAAACGATCGATCCTTTTCCTTAGAGGAGACAATATACCCTAAAGTCTTTCATTGGCTAAATAATTTGAAACTTTAGCAGTCAAACATCAATACTACTATTATACTAAAGCTACAATAAACCCGACTGCATGACGGGACCCAACTCTACCCTGTTTATCCCTTCTCCCCCATCTTCTTTACCCTCACCCTCCGGCCGCACATCTGTTGTTAGTTAGTTAGTTAAAGTAGATTAACGTCCCCGGACACATAAGCGTATAGGGGACGAATAAAGATTTCTTATGAAAGAAAAGAAATTCTGTCTGTTGTAACCTTCTCACACCATATATATACGTACTATCACCTTGACCTTGAAAGGCCGTACTGTGTACTTAAGTTACAAAAACAACCTTACATGGTGAATAACGCCGGCCGGTGTAACGTGGCGAAACAGCCTCCCCTCCCCCCCCCCCCCACCCCTCCTCTACGGGAGTTAGTTTCGTCATGGCCCAGAATGGCATCCCTTCTGTTCCAAATCAACTCCCAGGAGTTCCAGGAACATAATATTATATTGTATTCCATTGTAGCACAGGCGGCGGAAGCTACTCAGGATTGGGGGGGGGACACACTATTCACTGACATCAGGGCCAGACCTGGGAAAAGTCGAGGGTGGGGGTGGGGGTTACAGATTCAGCGAAGGCGCGAAGCGCCGAGCGTTCTAGGGGGGTCCGGGGGCATGCTCCCCCGGAAATTTTTTTTTTTCAAGGATGCAAAATGGTGCAATCTGGTGCTATCTGAACCTTGAAAAAGCTATCTGTGATGGTCTTGGACTTTGAGCTTTTTAAACAATTGAACTGACAAACTCTGAAGTACAAAAATTATCCTCTGCCCCTCCCTTAAAAAAAACCACACACACACATTTATTTATCAGCAGAGATGTTTTGTATACTATTATTATTCACTACTTTTTGTTGATCGTTAATGGTATAAAGCTTAACCTTGTAGTTTATGAACATCACCGCCCTGCTTTCACTTAATTCAGTCTTGCTGCAATAGGTTCCTCGGCATTAGTACCATTTGTGAATTGTATCTTCTGGCAAAACAGTTCACTGCCTCTTTGAAGTCAATATCAACATCCCTGTGCATTTTCAGTAAAGCAAGTCCATTTAGCCTCTGTTGCCCCATAGTAGAGCGCAGGTAGTTTTTCAGGTTGCGGAACCACCTGTTTGAACGCTCACACTCGGCAGTAGTGACAGGTAGGGTGCAAAGGTTCTAAAGCATGATGAACAGGTTGGGATAAAAAAAAAAAATCCCTGTCACAATGTTTCAGTGCTTCTGATGCCGTGGATGGGATGATAGCTGTCGCATTCTCAGCAGCACTTCGCCATTTGCAAACCCACCGTTGGTATTCTGCATCAAGGGTAGCGTTGTCTGGTAGGTCAGACTCCCACAACATTGCCAGCATCACCCGGTTCTGGAACCTGCATGAAACCATTCTGGTTGTCTATTAAAATGCTTGGCACCAGACATAGACCATCAACTGCTAGACCAGCATTTTTGAACCTCGAGTCCAATTCGGTCCAATTCCAAGAAAGGAATGGCAATGCTAATCTTGAAATATTCTTCTGGAGTGGCCGCAGGTTGGTTGTCACGGAGAGTCTGTCGGGATGCTTGAGGAGGAACAATAACACCAGTTGTCAAAGCATTTGCCATTTTGCTGACTTCTTCACTTGTAGTCGAGAAAATTGCTGATATTGAAAACGGTAGACTAAAAACTGACAGCAAATTAAAGTTTTCAAAACGCGACTGTGACGTGCACGATGTCGAAAACTGTCGGTCACGTTGATCTACGCTAAGGCTAACGATTATGACGCGTCGACAGGAAATGATGACGAAGGGACGAACTTCTCTTACTGATCAGAGGGTGATGATGATGATTATGATGATAAACACTTGTATTGCTTGATTCCATTTGAAGAAAAAAAATCCTTTAATGCCCTGGGGGAAAAAAATAACACTACTCATTATTGGAGGGCAATATATAAGGCTGCCCCCTCCAACATTTTTCTAGATAGAGTCTCCTCTCTGAAAATCCTTACGGGAAGAGAGGGGACTATAAACTGATAAACATAACATAACAAACATTTTTCTAGGGGGGGGGGCATGGCCCCCCTGCCCCCCCTGCTTCCGCCGCCTGTGTTGTAGCTGTCGTTAGGGCAAGGTGTATGCAGACATGAATGGAGGGGTGGGTGCGCGAGCAAGCATGTGTGTATATGTGTACATGGGTGTATGTGTGTGCATGGATGTATGCGTGAGTCAACGAGTTGAGTGGTAGGAAGGATGAAAAGTATATAAGTGCGAGTGTATAGATACAGGAGTGAGGCGTTGTGGATGGCTAGGATGGGTCTAAGGCATGATAGAATGGGTGAGTGTGAGTAGTTTTGTGTATTGTGGAATAATTATCTGTGTGTCAAATGTGTACGCATGGGTATGTGACTGGATATCTGTTTATGCACGTGTGCTAGTGGTGATAGATTGGTATATCGGTATGAAAGTTGTGTATGATAGTATATCAAATGTATTAATATTGTATGTCTATGTTTTTGATGGTTTTGATGTTGTTATCTCTTTTCTTGCACTGCAAAACAAATATCCATGCCATGTGTTTGGACAATAAAGAATCTTGACTCTTGAATCTAATCGGGGAATGAAGATTACATAGGGACGATCAAGGTCATGAACTGGACTGACTCTCTATGCGTGCCAGAACTGCCCCCAGGGACTTACTTTGGCATTGGACAATTTTGTACCAGAAAAACTACAAGGAGTTAAACTTGACCAGTGCCAAAACAGCCCCCTTTTCAATGGAGAGTAAATCTGACACAATCCCAGATGCACTCTACGGAGGTTATTCTGGGACAATTTTAATTTTACCAAAACAACTCATGGGAAGTCACACTGGAACATGTGTGTGTGGGGGGGGGGGTCAGATTGGATCAGGTCCAGACTGCCTCCCCCCTCTTCCCATCTGGTTAACAATGGTTATAGCTTATAGGTTAGCAAGAGGGGAGTCAATACATGACATGTCCAGAACGGTCCCTAAACAAACATATGTATAAAACACTAAAGGCGAATTAAACTGGAACAGGTCCAGAACAGCCACTACAAAAATAAACTTTTAACCACTACTGCCCTTGACTCTGGGAGTTATATTGGGACAGGTCCAGAATAATCCCCAAGAACACTTTATAAAACACAAAAAGGGAGTTAAACTGTAAACAAGTCCAGAGCAGCCCTCCTCCACACCACCCCTTTTAAACATAACTATTAACCCCACTACAGGAGGGGTAGACTGGTACAGGTTCATAAAAGTCCCCCTAAATAAAAATATCTAAAAACCTTCAGCAAGCTAAAATCCAACTTAACTGTTAACCACCACGCCCTTTATCAGGGGAGTTAAACTGGGACAGGTCCATAATAACTCCTCCACCCACCCCCTACACAAAAACAGAAGGGGAGTTAAACTGAAACAGGTCCAGAACAGTTCCCTCCCTCAACCAACACACTCATAAAATGCAGAATAACAGAAGGGGTATTACAATGACCCCCCCCTCCCCCACTCCCAACACATTGATAAAACACAGAAGGGGGGTTAAACTGCATAATGGTACAGGACCAGAAAAGCCCTCAAGCACACATAGGGTAGTTAAACTGGGCAGATCCAGAACAGTACCCCTAAAGATTACTATTAACCACTACAGGGGAGTTAAAATGGGAAAGATCCAGAACTGCCCCCCCCCCTCCCAACTACCGAGGTGTTTAAATGGGACGGATCCAGAACAGCCTCCCCCCTTTTTAAACATAGGTATTTAGCCCAATACAGGAAAGTTAAACTGGGACAGGCCTAGGTCAGTCCCCAAGCACACTTAAAGCCCCGACATGCTAAGTACACAAATAGGGGAGTTACACTGAGACAGATCCAGAACAACCCCTCTTTCACAACACACAAAACACTAAAGGGGAGTTAGACTGGTACAGGTTCAGAAAAGCCCCCTTAAATAAAACTACCAACCTTCAGGGAGTTAAAACCCAATTTAACTATTAACAACCACTCCCTTTACCAGGGAAGTTAACTGGGACAGATCCACAATAGCTCCTCCCCCCTCCACAACACACTCATAAAAAACAGAAGGGGAGTTTTACTGGAACAGGTGCAGAACGGCCCCCACCCCAACACACTTATAGAACACACAATGGGAGTTAAACTGGAACAGGTCCAGAACAGCCCCTCTCCCCAACACACCCATAACATACCGAAGAACACAGACGTTAAACTGAAAAAGCCCCCCACTCCCACCTCCAACACATTCATAAAACACAGAAGGGGAATTCAACTGTATCATGGAACAAGTTCAGAACAGCCCCCAAGCACACTTATAAATCACAAAATGGAAATTAAATTGGGATAGATCCAAAACAGTTGTATCGTGCCAAAACTGACCCCCTGTCCCTCTATTACAAGGTTTACGGAGTAGTTTCAGTCCATGTCCAGATTAACTCTACGGGAGTTAGTCCTGTAATATTTTAAAGGAGTGCGTGTGGCGTGGGGGGTGGAGGGGGGAAGGTGGCCTGTTCTGGCCCAGTCATGTCCCAGTTTAACTCCCCTGCAGTGTTTTTAGGTGTTAGGAGGCTGTTCTGGATCTGGCCTTCTTTAACTCCCCTATAGTCTTATGGGAGGGAGGGAGGGAGGGAGGGGGGATGGCTGTTCTGGGAGGTAGAAGAAGAGGGAGACCGAAAAAGAGGTGGGAGGACAACATTCGAGAATGGACTGGTTTGACACTGAGCGAAACCATTAGAGTTGCTGAGGACAGGGAAAGATGGAGTACGCTGGTTAAACGATCATCTGTGGTGCCCCTACGACCTCCGAGTTATGGGATAGGATAATAGGATAGGGATAGGCAGTGTTTTGTTGGTGTGTTTGGAGGCTGTTCTGGATATGGCCCTCTTTAACCACACCATAGTGTTATGGGGAGTGGGTGGGGAGAGGGAGGGTTGGAGGGCGGCTGTTCTGGCTTTTCCAAGTTTAACTCTCTTTCATCCCAGTTTAACTCCCTTTTAATGCTTTATATGAGTGTGGGGGAGGCAATTCTAATCCTGTTCCAGTTTAACTCTCCTGCAATATTTCATGGAGGTGTGTGCGGGTGTGTGTGTGGGGAAGGGGGGGGGAGGTGTTCTTGACTTGTCCAAGTTTAACTCTCTTTGGTCCCAGTGTAACTCCCTATTAGTGTTTTAAAGGTGTGTGTGGGAGGTTATTCTAAACCTGTCCCAGTTTAGCTCCTCTGTAATGTTTTATAGAGGCGTGTGAGTGGGGTGGGGAAGGGGGGAATATTCTTGACCTGTCCCAGTTTAACTCCCATAAGTTTTCATAGAGGTTGGAGGGGGGGGAGGAGGCGGTTCAGTACCTGCCCCATTTTAACTTCCCTTCAGTGTTTTATAGTTGTGTGTATGGGGCTTTTCTGAATCTGACCCAGTTAAACTCCCCTGTAATATTTTAACGGTGTGTTTGTGTGTGTGTTGGGAGGGGGGGAGGTGCTATTCTGGCCCTGTCCCAGTTTAACTCCCCTGTAGTGTTCTCTTGCGTATAGTGTGTTATGGAGGGGGGTATAGTCTGTCCCATTCCCGTGTTACGTTTTCTAACAAAGTCCTGGGTTGTTCTGGAATTGTTTCAGTTTAACTCCCCTGTTTAGCTTTTGTGTAGTTAGTGAGCTTGGGGCTGAGTGTAATTCCCCTTTCGTGTTTTTAGGAGCAGTGGACCTATCCCAGCTTAACTCTATGTTTTATAGGTATGTTGGGGTGGGAACTGTTCTGTTCCTGTCCCAGTTAAACTCCCATGTTTTGGACTAGAACCAGTTTAACTCTCATGTTGCGTTGGGAGGAGGCTGTTCTGGAACTGTTCTGTTTTAACTCCCGAATGACTTATTATTTTGAGTAGAAGCGAACCGGTTATGCTGGTGGGAGCTGATTTGGAATAGAAGGGGGGTTATTCTGGGCCATAACCAGGCTAACTGCCGGGTAGTTAATCTGGGCATGGACTAAAATTACTCCCGAGAGAAAGTGGTAAGGGAGCCATTTCAGGATGTCACGCCGGCATGTGGAAACAACCGGTAATATAGTATTACACATGAAAATTAAAATGCCTTGCCCATTACATTTACGCTATTCTATTGTATATCACCTTATCCAGCTGACCTTATGTTCAGCTATGTGTCCATGTTTAGTTAAACTAAAATCTTACGGGATCACTGGGCACGTATTACAATGGATTAAGTGCTTTCTGGAAGGAAGAACCCAGCGTGTCAGAGTTGGAAATTATTTCTCAGGTAACGAGCCAGTTCTGAGTGGTATACCACAAGGTAGTATTTTGGGTCCCATTCTTTTTACAATTTTTATAAACGACTTACCTGACAAAGTATCTAGTAATTGTAGCATTTTTGCAGATGACACTAAACTATATAATGTGACATCTAAGTGCGATAAATTACAAAAAGATATAGATAGTCTTCTGAGTTGGTCAGATACCTGGCAATTGCATTTTAATGCATCAAAATGTAACGTACTCCATATGGGTAAGAAAAATCCTGGACATGACTATTTGATGACCACAGGTGACGACAGAGTGACGATTGACCATAATAGTGTGGAAAAAGATTTGGGGGTTACTTTTGATACAAACCTAAACTTTGATAAACACATAAACAATGCAATTTCCAAGGCTAATAAAATGCTCGGTATCATACGCCGATCTTTTACTTACTTGGATAGTGATACCTTAACCCGCCTGTATAAATCGCATGTAAGGCCACATCTTGAATATGCGAATGTGATATGGTTTCCGTATCTTAAGAAGCAGTCATCTGCTTTGGAGAGAGTACAAAGAAGAGCGACTCGGATGATTAAATCGCTGAGACAATTGCCGTACTCAGAGAGATTGAGAGTTTTGGATTTGCCCTCTCTGAAATTTAGAAGATTGAGAGGTGACCTGATCCAGACTTACAAGATTTTTAATGGGATTGACAACATTGATGTTAACACTTTGTTTCAGTTAAATACTAACTCTAGAACAAGAAACTCACAGAACAACATTCATATAAGACATTGCCGCACAAACAAAAGAAAATACTCATTCTCCTACAGAGTTGCGCCCATATGGAATAAATTGCCAGTTGATACTAAAAGAGCTAACAACCTGAACACTTTTAAAAATCTTCTGGAAAAGGTAAATTCCATACAGAAATCAAAATTTGAGTATGATGGCTAATTAGCATACTATCTTTAGTATTCCCCTAACAACCGCCAATGGAACCGGACAAGTAAAAATGCCCAAAATAAAAGGGACATTCAAAAAGCCGCGAGGCTTACACAAGTCCCTCCAAACTAAACTAAACTAAACTAAAATGTGGTCAACAACACATCTAAGCTAAAGCAAGGATTTCTTTGAAATCATAAATCAGACATGAAATTATGTGATAGTAATAATTACAATTTACCACTTACAATGCAAGAGAAAGTGTATTAAAAATATAAACTTAAGGATTTATTTATGAAATACAAATGATTTTTTTTTTTTTAGCTTGTGGAGGTCAGCATAGCAGTCGACAGGAGAGGGAGAGAGAGCTCTTCTGTGCGCGAGACCGAGAAGGAAGAGTGCTAGGCTATGTGTGTTTTTCAGCGGCTAAAGAGCTCTTAGTTTCTGGCTGTCTTCTCTCTCTTCTCTTGGTTCGCAGTGGGGGCTGATTCGCGTCTGAAACAGTCTGCTGTTGCACGTTGTGGCAGCAAGACCAAAGCCGAGTGCTGTGTAGATTCGTGGAACATGTTGTTTTGTGCCGTAGTGCTTTGGAACGACTATCTACGGTCTGTGTAACCGCTGTTGCTACTGTTGTGTGTTTGATCTGGCCGACAGCGCACAAGCACTTGTGTACTAACTACATTCACTGTGCCGTGGTGTGTTCGTGCTGATCATCTGATGTGTGTCAACCCATCAACTTATGTGTACGATAAGGCAGTGAGTATGTTCGTTAGCACTGCAAGAGAGTTAGAAGTGCACCGTTACGAGTTTGGAGTAGAAGTGTGCGAGCGGTACTAATGACTAAATGAGTAAAGGTATGCTGGAAGCAGCCTACTAATACTATAGTCGCTATTCGTTTGAGCCAGCGAAGACCTGCATCCAAACGTGATCTCACTGTTACAGCGTATTGCAAACGGATAAATATAAGTGGTACATTTAGCTCTCTGTTCATATTAAATTGCAAGAATCTTAAAACATGTAGTAAAGTAGGTAAGAGTTTACCACACTTTTGTACATATTGAATAATTGATATTATACAATTATGTGTTGTCATTCTCAAGCAGCTATTTTATTTGATAAACACTAAAACAAGCAGCAAATTACCCAACCACAGCAGTATCCCATACCAGGCCTGCTCATAAGCAGGTTATTATTCGCGGATTTTAGATTGCCCTGTAATTCTACTAGCAACAGCCAAGGGTGGGAGTTTGATCTCATTTTGACAAGATGACTCACAACGGGGGCAATGTGGAAGTGAAAAGCATGGTGCGCTATGACAACAGTGCCAACCCCGATAGCGTTCATGTGGAGCTACATTCTCCGGCCAAGAACCGCGTCAAGGGGACGCCAGTGGGTCACGCCAAGCGTCACTCGCTGCAGTTGTTTGAACGTGCCTCTGGCAGCTGGTGGAACCCCAAGTTCGATTCCTCCATTCTGGAGACGGAGCTTCAAAGCCAGTACTTCCCCCACACACGACGTCGCTTCCAGTACGCGCTGATCTACATCATCATTGCCAGTGTGGCGTGGACCATATTCTTTGGCACAGCTCAGATCACTTCCCACTGGTTATACTTCCTGATTGGCTCCTTGGCCCTGACTGTGATCTCAGGATGCATTTTGTTGTTTTCAAGATTTGAGGTGTACCAGCGACACATGCTAAAAACTTCACTGCTTGTGGCATTGCTGTTTTGTGGATTGTTGCTCGCTTCCTTTTCCTTTGATCAGCCTGATGTGTCTCTGGTGGGTACATTTGCAGGCTCTATAGAAATCTTGCTGCTGTTTTACACCTTCATCCCCATGCCACTCACCATTTCCGTACCTCTGGGGTTGTGCTACTCTATTGTGTATGAGGGGTTGGTGGCCTACCGCTTCACTCTCATGCGAGAATGGAAATTCATCGTGAGCAAAGTACTGCTGCATCTGTGCGTACACTTGCTGGGCATCCACACCTTTGTCATCACACAAGTTAGGCACCACAGCAACTTCTGGAAAGTCGGGCAGTCCATTCTGGCACGACGTGATCTTGTCCTGGAGAAGCAAGTGAAAGAGCGCATGATTCAGTCCCTCATGCCCAAGTCAGTTGCTGACCAGATCCGAGAGGCCCGTTCTGACCAATCAGAAAAGCCCAAGGACCGGGTCAGGGACGATGATGACGAAATGGGTGATGGGCGTAAAAAGCGTTCCAAGAGTAAGCGTGCCAAGGGAGAGATCATCTTCCGTTCCTTCAACATGAGCCAGATGGAAAACGTCAGCATTCTGTTCGCCGACATCGTGGGCTTTACCAAAATGTCCTCCAACAAGACTGCCGACCACCTGGTGGGTCTGCTCAATGACTTGTTTGGCCGCTTTGATGAGCTGTGCACCAAGGCGCGTTGCGAGAAGATCTCCACCCTGGGCGACTGCTATTACTGCGTGGCTGGCTGCCCTGAGGCTCAGCCAGACCATGCGGAGTGCTGTGTGAAGATGGGGCTAGGAATGATCAGGGCCATCAAGGAGTTTGATGAGGATAACCAGGAGCAGGTCAACATGCGTGTGGGAGTTCACACTGGCACGGTGCTGTGTGGCATTGTCGGCACGCGTCGCTTCAAATTTGATGTGTGGTCCAACGATGTGACTCTCGCTAACATCATGGAGTCTACTGGCCTCCCTGGCATGGTGCACATCTCTGAAGCTACGTACAGCTATTTGAAGGACAAGTACGAAGTGGAGGAAGGAGAGGAAGTGGAAGGTGAGTGCTTTTTGTATTTTGTTTGCTTGTGCAGAGATCTGTAAGAATGGTCTAGCTGTTTTGGGCTTGATGTGGGTCCGTAATATATTTATTTATGTATTTTTATTTATTAAGTCAGCATAAGGCGTAGAGCAATCTCCAACCTCCGTTTTGCTGATGACATTGATGGATTGGCTGGAGAGGAACAAGAACTTGAACAGCTGGTACAGAGGCTTGACACCACCTCCAGAGGCTATGGAATGGAAATAAGTGCATAGAAGACCAAAATGATGACCAACAACACCAATGTGAATGTCATTAACACGGACATCAAAGTCCAAGGCCAATCCCTCAACACAGTGCAGTGCATACCTTTAACCCTTTGAACCCTGGATGCCCCACCAATTCTGAGCCCATTCCCAATAACCCTATTCCAAACAGCAAGTACTAGAAAGAACAGTAAGCTTTGTACAGACCGCAAGACTAAGGTAAGGTTACGAGACCGGTTTATCGGTCTATCGGGGCACAGCTGTTTAAAGGCTAGACCGATATATCGGTCTTTCGGGTTCAAAGGGTTAAATATTTAGGAAACATTGTATCAGACAATGGGTCCCGACAGCAAGTCCTCTCCAGGATGGCGCCAAACAACTGCTGCCCTGACAAGGTTGAAGCCCATTTGGAAAGCCAGGACCATCTGTCTAAATTCCAAAGTAAGACTGCTGTGCTCGCTTGTCATCTCCATCTTCCTATAAGCTTGCAAAACATGGGCCCTCACAGCCGACCTACAACGAAGAAAACAAAGAATGGAGGTGAGGTGCTACAGAAGGTTTCAGGGCATTTCCTATAGTCTATACCCAGCACATCACCAACAATGAAATCTAGCAGACCATAACACAAGCCATTGGACAACACGATGACATGCTCACAGTGTTGAAAAAAACGGAAACTCCGATGGTATGGCCACGTCACCAGAGCACCAGGCCTTGCAAAAACCATCCTGCAAGGCACTGTGCAAGGAGGCAGAAAATGAGGTGGGAGGACAACATTCAAGAATGGACTGGCTTGACACTGAGCGAAGCCATGAGTGTTGCTGAGATCAGAGAAAGATGCTGTTTAAATGATCATCCGTGGTGCCCCAACGACCTTCGAGGATAGGATAGATAGGATAGGATTATTTCATTTATTTTATTTAGGCCAACAAAAAAAAGCCTGTTCACGGTAACATAGGAAAAAAAGAGTTGATAGGTAGGATTTTTTTTTCTCAAGACAGCCAGCACATGTCTCACGTTGCCCATGCAACATGCTTTCCTTTTTAGCAGCGAAACGGAAGTTTAAAACGAGGGACGACCTTTTACTCCTTGATTTGAGCTTACCTTCCTTCTGTTGTCTGTACAATGGCTGAGCACAAATATTCTATTTCATTTGGGATCTTTTGGGTGAAAAAAAATTTTCTTGGCGATCTCAAAAAGGTTTAGGGTCGGGACAAAAATAGGGTCTATCGGAATATCCATAAAGATACTTTTTTTTAAAAAAAGTCTTATTTATTTATTTTTTACACAAATTTATTTATTTATATATTCTTTCTTTCTTTATGTAAAGCGCTGTGAGGAAGGACGCTGTACAATTTACATGTTATTATTAATATTATTTTAATATTAATTAATTAATTATATATATAATTATAATGCTGATATTGTCAAAAAATACAAGCTGAAGCTGTCTAGTGTATTATTTAGTTTACTGTTTATGCATATTTGCATTAAATATATATATTTAATTATTAGGAACAGACATGCCACCAAACTTGCTGTCTCCCTCATCCTGTCTCGCATCGACTATTGCAACTCCCTTCTTTCCGGCCTTCCCCGCTCCACCACTCTCCCTCTCCAACGCGTTCAAAACAATACTGCCCGCCTCGTCCTCAGAAAGAAGAAATCTGACCACGTCACTCCCTTGCTCAAAGCCCTACACTGGCTTCCCATCTCCCAACGCATTCAATACAAGACCTTGTCTCTGCTACAAGTCCCTCAACAACTCCGCTCCTCTCTATCTCTCTGACTTACTTCACCCATACATTCCCTCTCGCTCTCTTCGCTCTGCCTCCGACCCTCTCCGCCTCCGCATTCCTCGCTCCAAACTCAGCACGTTCGGGTCCCGCTCCTTCTCCGTCTACGGCCCATCCATCTGGAATACTCTTCCACTCTCTCTCCGTCAGAAACCCTCTCCCACCTCCTTCCAGTCTGCCCTCAAAACTTACCTTTTCAAGCAGTTCTAACACTATGACCTCACTACGCACCCCATCGCCAGCTGTCTCTTGCATATAGTGTCTGGTCTGTTTGTGGTATGAGTATATTTGAGTGAATGTATTTTTTGCGTAATTGTTACATGTGTCATTGTCTAAAGCGTGCACATGCGTGCGTGAGTTGTGAGTGCGCGCTTAGAGTTATAATTATTATAAGATAAGCGCATTATAAATACAGTAATTATTATTATTATTATTATTATTATTATTATGTATGCATTCCATTTTTATGTAACACTAACAGGGAAAGTAACAACTGAATAATCGTGATCTATATTTCATTTGGGATTTATTCACAATTTAGAAGAAGATTATACATACATGTATGTTAGCTTGCGGCAAAACAGCTGGTATTTTGTATACTATTAGTATGAATCAGAAAAATTGAGAGAGCCGTCACACTGACAGACACATTTGATTTGTTGACCAGAACAGAAGAGTAATTATACCTACCTAAGCCAGTAAATGGTCAGTTAAAACTAGACATGCTGTTAGGACACAAACGCTTGAAAAGGCGCTTGTTCAGGCACAACCACCCACTTGAAATTGTGAGAACTTTTTGATAAATGAAGACAAATTATGTCTAATATCACCTAAATGTGTGAAGAGACGTTAAATTAAAGATTGATTGAAGACAAATTATAAAGAGGACTGATCTGCAATACATTATGTTATGTTTGTGTCTGTCCTTTTGTGTCTGTCCGTTTCCTAGTTTATACTGTGTTTTTATAATGGTTTTGAACTTTCTCTTTGCATGTTTGAAGACTGTCGGCATTTTAGTTTCATATTAGTTGATAGTCATGAGCTGTTGTGTAGACATATATATAGTACATTATAAATACCTGAATGTTTTTGTTTAGCTTGACATAGTACAACTGGTTTGTAATGTTAATGTATTTCAGTTGATTATTTATTCTTTCTTAAACTTTGACTTTGAGGTCTCAGCAATGCTTAGAAAGTGCCAAGAATTCATTGTATACAGGTCTGTCCAAACACTGGTCATATAGACATGTGTTCGTAAGCATTTTGGAAATTTTTCTATGCATGTATGGTTGAACTTTTGAGGTCGTTTCTTAACTACTCAAGCACCATTGAAGGTCAAGTACAGCCACATACGTTATTTATTAGTTGTTAATGCTAATAAGAAGATCCACTTTACATACAATATTCTGCTGTCTTGCTTTCTGAACACTCCGCAGTATTGGAGATAGGGAAAAAGAGAGGGGGGGGGGAGAGGAGGGAGAGAGAGAAAGGGACTGGGAGTTGCAGGTAGACTAAAAGTTACTAGTCTACTCTGTTGTGCATGCATGTTATTGGGTATTGTATTCTTGAACAAATTCATGTTGTTTTCTTTCAGCAATGTATTTTATATTATATTGCCTTATACTTTTTGTTGATAGCCTTATAGGACAATTTTGGACACAGTAAATTTTCAGTGGCATTTGGAGAATCCAACAGTGATTTTAAAATGCAGACACTAATAATATCAAAATAAATGAGTAAATAAATGAATTTAATTGTAAAAATAAACTTCAGGCATTTTCAAAGGTGAAAGTGTGCGGTTATTAATAGTGAAAAAATGTTACGCACAGAATGAAGGTAAATGTTGGCATTTCATCCAGCTAGGTGCTATTGGCCATGATGGATAATGTTATTGTAGTAGTACTACTAGTGTTGCTGTTATTATTACTAAGTTACCGCTACTACTGCCACTGATAAAAAGAAACAATAGTGTCTCCCACCAAAATAACCCATTTTATTTCAATAATAATTTATTACAAAAACAACTGTTTAATGTGGTGCTATATAGTATAATTTAAAAGATAATAATATAATGATAATTTGTAATAATAACATTAATAATGAATAAATTTACTAAATAAATAATAGATTTTGTTTGGGTTGCTATTACTTGAGGTGCCAGTTATAAAACACAGGGCGTAACTGTAACTGTTAAGTTCTATTTTAGTTTGACAGATAGTAGTGAGCAGCAGCAGTTGATGGAAATGGCAGACATAATCTGTTAGAAGTGTGCAAGCCAATTGGCACAGGGAACAGCTTGGTCCTTTTTTGCTCCAGCTCCTTCCATTAGTGGCACACTGTTATTGTACTACACTATCAGCATTTTTCCTTCCACACTCTCTTCTCATTTTCTCTTCAGATGTGGTGGTGGTGTTTGGAAGTGGGAGGTAAGGGTGGGTGGGGGTGAGGTTGGTGAGTGGATTGGGTGGAATGGATGTAACACTACAGTGGAAGTTTTAAATAATGTTCACAATTTGTCCCTCAACTTAGAGAGAGAGAGAGAGGGAGGGAGGTAGAGAGAGAAGGCTGGTGTTAGGAGTGGTACATTGGATGTGGAGAGAGAGTTGGGAGATGTTTTGAGTTACCATCTTATGAAATCTTGCAGTGTGAGATGTTGAGGGTTTGGGAAGAGTCCTGAGCGAATGGATTGGAAGTGCTGTTTTGAGTACAATGCTATTTTGAGAAATGTATAGCTCATGACTATGACCTAATGACATGGGGAAAAAAATAAGGCCTTAAGCTTAAGGGCAGGATCAATACTACGCACACGCACACACAGACATAAGATAGTATAATTTTTATGGATTGCATGAGCTAGTTATTACCTGTTCTATTATTATGTTGTTTAATTTTATTACCAGTCGCTCATAATGAGAGTTGTCTTAATTACCTTGTCACAGTTTGTGGGTGGGTTCGCAAAATTAGTGTACAGATGTATTCATTACTGACGAATTGGTTTTGAATGCTACAATGAAATTAAAATATGAAAGTGTATTATAATCTTAGTTGTGGAGTTTGTATGCATGTTTTGGATTCATTGATTGGGCGCCTTACCAAAGAAAGTTTACTTAATGACTGGACTGCTAATAGTTTGCTGCTTTAACAATCTCAGTGTGATATATCAAATAATCTTTTTTTTTTTGTAACGCTTTATTTTGTAACGTTTCATTTTGTAACGCTTTTCTTCAGTATTGAGTAAATTGACCAATGTAGTATCAGTACAACTTATGTTAATCTGATGAATAAAAATTGATACAACAACAAGTAGTGTTGCAAGTATTTGCTGGCCCTCTTTTTTTTTTTTTAAACCCTGTTTATTCATGATTTTGTTTGGAATAGTTTGGATAATTCTTTAATTGATTAGATTTGAATTTTGTGTGGGTGGATTTAAAACATTTTATTCATCACCCTTGCATGCAAAGTTTGGTCTGCCTTTTCAGCAAAAGCGTAGCAGACATAAGAGTCACCAAGACAGGGTGTGGGTTAACAGGACCTATAACTGTATTTAAGCTATAATATTACTTAGTGGATTTAGACGTGAATGATACAGTTTGGAACTGGTTAAGTCAACAACATTGTTGGTGTAATAATAATAATAATAATAATAATAATAATAATAATAATAATAATAATAGCTGTGTGTTAAAAATGTACTTTCAGATGCAACATAACACTATGTAATCTTTGTCTGAATAAAAAACGTTTTGCTGAAAAAGAAAATAATAGATGCCGTATGTGCATGTCCATAACTCTTGCACACATTTTGCTTGTAAATGTACACATACTGATCTGCAAAGCCTTTTGGTCTTCTAGCAGACCGCTTGAAAAGCGCTCCATAGTTTACTCACTCTTTCATCTGCTTCTTTTCACCCCGGTTCTCTCCATTCAATGAACCGTTCAGCGGGTCCGAAATTAGACTTGTTTAGAGCCTCAGACAGAGAAAGTGAAGCCTGTGTTTAGAATCCAAGCGGTTGTCTGTGCCTGCACAACTGACAACAGAAGTCCTAGGACTGACTTGCTAACACCGAGTTTGTGACCACTCACATCTGCCTACAGTAGCATCAGTAACGTGCTATCTTGCCAATAGCAAACGCACAAAACAGTACCACCCATCCAGAACAGTTCGAGACATCCAGAACAATTCGAGACGTCCAGAACAGTTCGATGCATCAAGGACGGTTTGAGGCATCCAAAAGATTACCAGCATGCCTAAGATATGTGATTCGCGGTGTGTTGCTAGAGCCACTCTGCATGCGATATTAGGAGTTTTCGTGTGCCAGAAACAGGAGTTGAGTATGTAAATAAAGTGTAAAGGCCCATCAAAAGCGATCAGTTGGCAGACTGAACATATAAATCAATGCTAGCCTTATGCCGGCTCTGCCTACAGAAGGCAGTCATAATGGTGAATTCATAACACCCAGAAAGGGAATGGAAATCAATGGATCACAACAACAATACCTTTCATCCAGCTCGTAAGCCTTCAATGGAAAACAGGTGCAATTTCACGAGCCTGTGAACTTCGCGTTTAGTCTGGCTGGTTGTAATATCCCATAGCTTGCAGTAAATTGCATTTTCACCCCCTTTGAATAGCCTTCTTCTTCGTTTTTCAGCTCATTTTTGATGACTCTAGCAGTCTTTGGCATTGATGCAATATGAATCTTGACTTGCTGTCTTTGATATTTTGTGCCAAGTCTTTTTTTTTAGACTGAATGAAGAGGAAATGGAGGAGGGAGAGCTGCGAATCGGAAGCGCAGGTAGTGTCGAATGGCAGTTTTTGGTCTTGACTTCAGACACATTTTAAATAATACTATTAATATTTGCAAGTTGCATATTTAATTATAACTAATATAAGAGTGTCCTTTTGTTTTTTGCGCCAATGTGTATTGTTGTATGCTATGATTATATTAGCAGATAAATAATGTTTATTATAAACTTTAGTTGCTATAAATATTATTC
The DNA here is from genome assembly GCA_036898135.1 of Oncomelania hupensis. Classification (NCBI taxonomy): domain Eukaryota; kingdom Metazoa; phylum Mollusca; class Gastropoda; order Littorinimorpha; family Pomatiopsidae; genus Oncomelania; species Oncomelania hupensis. Next base: position 12,035,374 of record CM072518.1, on the reverse strand, counting down.
GAGTGTTTTTAGTATATTAGTTAATTTTGCGCTTCTGTTTTCTGCGGTAGTAGGCGATATATACAAATTAATAGTGCCTATTACTACCTCAGTGGTGGTTTTGTTAGCGTGGAAACAAATGGTAGGTCGCTGTCCCTGAATGTTGTAAGGAAAACCATTAAGACCTCAAATTAGCCTACAGCTTATGAATAATTCATCAGCGTGTGCCGTATTTAGATGGGATTCACCGTGTTCGCTCGGTGACCTGTAACCATGCCAGACTTGCCGCAGCCTTCATCCTAAACCAGCTGTGGACTCGACGAAACGACAGATGCTTCTCTGTCTGGTCGCCTTGTCTCGTCCTGTCTATCTTGTCCCGTTGTCTATCTACAAGCCTCCGTCGACTTCGCAGACTAATTAATTAAGCTGACTCCGTTCAGCTGTTTTCCGAAGCGCCCACTTGCAGCATTTGGGCGCATTGTCTGTCTGACGCCCAGACCACTGAGCACCATCTAGGGCGACCGGGGATGGGGAGAAGGGACCTAGTGGTTGCTGGGTGTATTTGTGTCGCCGGCACTCACCTGTCTAGCACATGAGCGTCATGATCTTTCAAATCCTTGCGATGGAATGCGTGCTTGCACAGACTAGACCTTAGTTTATACTCTCACCCGAAAGAGTAATATACACATAGAAAGAGATGAAACAACAATTAGACATTAGTGTATATGTATTTGCGCGAATTTGATTTCGTCCTCTGGCTTCCTTTTAAGGTAGTCAGTGGCATTCTCGATAGCTATAAACCAGGTGGTTTTCTTTTTCTCCAGGCTACATAGTAATGTTCAACTTCAAGTAACGTTAGTCACAGGCATTTACCTTTAATTCCTTAGCTAACCCGTTGTGTGTTGTTTCTTCTCAAAGACAACGAACCAGCTTGTTGTGTCTTGATGTGAAGTTTTATATTATAATAAAGGAAGGAGAGAGAGAGAGAGAGGAGAGAGAGAGAGAGAGAGAGAGAGAGAGAGAGAGAGAGAGAGAGAGACAGACAGACAGACAGAGACAGAGAGAGAGAGTTTGTGAGCTGATTGGATACATGTTGTTTTGTAGAGTCCTTGTTTCTCGTAAGAAAATAAAGCCGAAGTGTAGCATTACTACGTTAATGTTATCGATCTAATGTTGTTAAGTAACGTTTTCTAACTAAGTAACATAATTATGAAAACGAAGTTAAAAATTAGTTTTTCAAGAAAATTAGTTTTTCAACACACAATTTTTTTAAAGGAAGTTTTGAAAGAGAAGAGTTCGATGACCAGCGAATGCCATAGTTTTAATAATATAGTCATAATAATCATAATCCTGTCATTGCCTGCACGTGCAGACACGTTTCCTACTATGGACAGTTGGTGTTTTGCTTTTATTGCTTTCTTTGCATTGGTCTTTCACCTCGTATTGCTCATCGTCTTTTTTCCTGATCTTTCTCGTCTTACTTTATTTTATTAGTTCCCGAGCCATAAGCTGTTGTTTTTTTTTACTTTGTCCGTCCGTCCGGAGATGACATTTGCGCACTTTTCTCTGAAGCTAATGGAAGGATTTCTTTGAAACTTGTTTTTTATTTTCTTCCTCTTCTTGTTTTTGTTTAACTTCGTGGTTGTGATCATCATCATCATCATCATCATCATCATCGTCATCATTATCTTGTTATTTCTTACTGTTTGTTTTTTTTTTTTAAAATTTTGTGGGGGGGGGGGGGGAGAGGCTTTAAAAAAAATCCTCCCTTATTTTCCTTTCTCTCACTCCCGCTCCCCTCCCTTCTTCTCCCCAGGCCTATTGCACACATCCTATCCTATCCTATCCCATAAGTCGGAGGTCGAAGGGGCACCACAGATGATCGTGTAACCAACGTACTCCATCTTTCCCTGCCCTCAGTGTCAAACCAGTCCATTCTCGAATGTTGTCCTCCCACCTCTTTTTCGGTCTCCCTCTTCTTCTACCTCCTTGCACTGTGCCTTACAGGATGGTCTTTGCAAGACCCGATGATCTGGTGACGTGGCCATACCATCGGACTTTCCGTTTTTTCACCACTGTGAGCAGGTCATCGTGTTGTCGAATGGCTTGTGTGATGGTCTGTCGGACTTCGTCGTTGGTGATGTGCTGGGTTTAGAAAATGCCGAGAAGTCTTCTGTAGCACCTCATCTCCATGCTTTATATTCATCGTTGGAGATGTGCTGTGAGGGTCCATGTTTCGCAAGCATATATGAAGATGGAGATGACAAGGGAGCGCAGAAGCCTTACCTTGGAATTGCACACATGTATATATTTATTTATTTTTATAGCGCACTTATCTCGCCGTACTTGACCAGACATTCTGACCTTCAGAGACAGAAGATTCGCAATTTATTGTCCACATGAGATACAGGATGATGTGTTGGACGCTCGATCCGTCGTCGAAGGCTGTTAATTGAGCAGAAGTTTTGGGCGTACGTATCTTGCGGTGGCGGACCGTGTCTTGAAATAGCTACACTGTCTGGAAAGTTACGACAGGCGGACAAAAAGAAGCGTTTAGGGGATCGGCAATTGCTCAGCTGTTGGTTCCAGGTGCAGACGACAGAACCAGCAGACATTCTTGTGGTAACTACTGGGGTACCGTATGCTCATGGCCTATGGCTATAGTCGACGGTTGTAACATTGTACGTGACTTGTAACCGATGTTGAATTCAAAGCGGAGGTTGTTGTCTTTTAAGCTCTACTTGGGGTTTTCCCAGGTTTATTCCCCTTTTCTTTATATTAATTGTATAGAAATTGTTACTTTGGAGGGGAGGTGTTGAGGTGTTCATGGCGAGATAAACTACAGAGGTATGCTAAAGGGGGTGAGGGAGATGGAGTTACCTCCCCTCAGTCATAGGGTAGGGTAGTAAGCCTTAAAATAGGGTGTTGGGGGGTTGATGGAGGCCGTGCAGGCGGTGGTGATGCTGTATGATCAATACATCAGTGCTCTTGTACCGACGACTTCTAGCACTGTGGTTCCAGACATTTCCTTTATGGAATTGACGTGCCGCAGGGCAAGGACATAGTTTAAAGTTCAGTAATGCCCATTACTCTTTGACTGGAATAGTTATTTTGACAGGGCCTATTAGTTTTTTGGGGTTTTTTTTGGTAGTTAGTTTGTTAGTTTATTTCATTGAACTTGTATTCACCAAAGTTATTTTTTTTATTTCTTTTATTTTTATTTTTTAAATTTTTAATTTGGCAGTTTAGTGTTGCAACAGACTCTTTATAAATAGTCCGTAGGTGTATGTTACGCGCGCGCATGTGTGTGTATGTGTGTGTGTTTGGGTGAGTGTGTGTGTGTGGATGTGTCTGTGTGTGCGTGTGTTTCACGGCGTGAGTTAGTGGTTGGATGTTTGTGGGTCCGGGTGTGGATTTTAGCAAGATGTATGCGTTGAAGTACTTCTCCTTCTCCACGTTCTCCTACTACCACCAACTAATTCGCCTTTCTGTGCGTTGATAAATAATGATCGGGTACTACAGACCACATCCATTTTACAATGACTGGGTGAATCACTACTTCCAAGGAAGAACCACTATTCTCTGTGCCTAGAGCATTACCAGTGATGTGGAGAGTTTATCGTAGTAATACAGGTAATAGGTTATACAGTATAATACTGGGTTATACAGTATAATACTATTGTCGCTTCCTTTAAATTATTATTCCTGAGCGAAACAATCAGGGTTGCTGAGGACAGGGAAAGAGTACGTTGGTTAAACGATCATCTGTGGTGCCCCTACGACCTCCAAGTTACGGAATAGGATAGGATAGTTTTATTTTGTACTCCTAGCAAACTTGGGTCGTATATAGACTTAGAGACAACTATTCATTGTTGTACTTCCTGTATTTTGTTCTTTTTTATCATTTTAATTCATCAGGTATTTATTTCTCATAACAATTAAAATAATGATCTTGGTATCATTTTACTCCATTGAGAGAGAGAGAGAGAGAGAGAGAGAGAGAGAGAGAGAGAGAGAGAGAGAGAGAGAGAGGATGGGATGGGGTAGTGGGGTTTAATACTCCAGTTCTCAAAGGCGGGCAAAACAATGCTACATACTGGCTTTTAACTCCTCGTGCTTCTGGAAGATCAAACATTATGCCAGCATGTTGCACTTTTTTCCCACCTTTGAGAGCAGGAGTTTTACCTTTCTTGACGTTTATTGCAACTGTCCTCTCTGTTCTTGTTGTATTCCTTGTTCCTTGCTATGCGGTGCTTTCATTTATGTGATTCTATCTATCTATCTATCTATCTATCTATCTATCTATCTATCTATCTATCTATCTATCTATCTATCTATCTATCTATCTATCTATCTATCTATCTATCTATCTATCTATCTATCTATCTATCTATCTATCTATCTATCTATCTATCTATCTATCTGTCTATCTATTATCTATCTGTCTGTCTGTCTGTCTATCTATCTATCTATACAAGTTCGATAGCCAGCGTCGCGCTTTGTATTATTTGCTTGGGGGGAACTCTTGTACATTGTTCCAACTTTTTAAGAAAGTTAAAACATTAAAGAATCCCGATTGTTCTGCATTGGTGTGCTTTTCCCAACACCAGAGACGGCAATTTCCTGACAACTTAGCAAGGATGTAACTTTTTTTGTTGCAGTAATGGAGGCTGGTAACACAACCCGCTTTGTGGAGCCATGCAAAGGTTGACGACGTAATTACGTATACTTGCACTGTAGTGAGGAGGGTACATGTAGCCGGAGGATCCTTCTATCAGTCAGCAGTCTTTTGAGAGTGATGTAGCCTGCAATCAGGGCTGTGGCTCGTGGCTACGTAGTGATAGGCACCAATAAGGCGATGCTGCGGTCACTAGACCAGGGAACATAAGTATGGCGATTAGGGCTTGTGCTGAGTATCAAGTGAACCGAGGGAGCGCCGCATCTCGCGGTCTCAAGCTTTTGGGCCATTAGTATACAAGGACACACACATCTTTATTGCACAAAGATTGCGGGAATACACTTCGGCCCGTGCTGCAGCACACTAACGAAGTTGTATTAACATTGGAAAGAGAGAGAGAGAGAGAGAGAGAGAGAGAGAGAGAGAGAGAGAGAGAGAGAGAGAGAGAGAGAGAGAGAGACGTCAGGGTCCTTTTTTCTCAGGTCCTGCTTTGTGAGAGCGGTGTCAGTGCGCCTCTTCTCCCATCCTGCTTCACGGAGGGAAGTCAAATAGGGCTGGGTAGATGGGGTCATTGCTGTGCGATGGTTGTTGCAAGTTTGAATGTCGCCAGAGAATCAAAATAAACTAGCACACAGTACCAATACTAACACGGGTGGATTGGAGATAGGGTTTGTTGTGTAACTGAAAGGCAGGAGACCTAGGTTATAATTTTATCCTCCTTGTTGACGGCAGCGTGTTCTCACAGGAGTTTATTTTTTTCTGCAACATGCAGTGTCTTCACTTCCCCGCGTGTCGTATCAGCGACATTTTAGAGAAGCCAGCCACTGTATCAGACGTGTACAGATGACACCTGTGACCTCTCTCAGACTCAGCGCACTTACCTCCACAGCGCTTCGTGCACTGAGTAGGAACAGTCCTTGTACTGTGCGGAGTGTCAACGAGCTTTGCTAACGCAGCATATATAGTCATCAGTGTAAGGAAATATATTATTTTATGAGACTTGCCGAGACTTACGTTCACCAGTGGATCTATTATATAGTCAGCAGTGTAAGGAAAGAGTACCAGATACTGACGTATGGCGATTAGCGATAGGTACCCAGCTGGCCTGTGTAGAGGAGGGAGGACAGTGCGGGGGACAAATTGCCGTACTATGGCGCTGTGTGTGTATTGCTAGGTTTGCAGGTCAGACGGACGACTAATGAAATAACGGTCCCAGCCCTAGCAGCAGCAGCTGGTCCCGCGGCAGCCACTAACAAAAACTGTCATTACTACTACTTACTGCACTATTGGAAAACGTCTACCCGCAGGCTGCAACAGCACAACTTTCTTTCCCCGGCCCTTCAAATTCAACACAATGCCACATGATTCTGCTACTGCTGCTGGTGCTGCAGCTGCTGCTGCTGCTGCTGCTGATGATGATGATGGGTCATTTACTATTGACTCCTGAGAATATAAAGTTAAAAAAACAAACGAGGTCTAGCCTCTGTCACGGCCCCCGGGCGGGTTCCGTGACTTCAGCACATAAAGCGAGTGACTGGGAATAAAACTCAAACAAAATAAACTAACACAAAATGCCAGAATACAATCACACTCTTTTATTCTACAATCAACATACAAACACAGGACAAATGGGAACTAACCTTCCCCCAACCCCTAAATAGACCCCCGTCCCAATACTAACTAACAATTACCTCCCCTTGTAACAAACCCCAAATAGAACTAAACAACAACAGTTTCTTTACAAAGTGTGTACAGCAAAATCAAAATCAACAAATCAATTCAAAATGTAAATCTTCAAATAATAAGCAATGGCGTTGAATCATAAACTATTATCTAGGCGAAGCTGTGGCACAGAAGTAATGTCTCAATGTTCTTGTCAAGTAGCTCAGAGAGCTAAACAGTCTCTTTCACAATAAGCGGATGATTCTTCTAACTAAATGAATATGTTTTTAGGTGTGGTGCAATGTGAGTCTGTGTGTGCATGAATTAGGTATGAAAACCTCCTGTAATGGTGTTGCCTCGATACATAGGCAAAACCTGCAGCAGTGGCAGAGATCACCACAACACTACTCTGTCGTAGAGGCAAAGGCACCCCACCAGGCTGGCCATCAGCGTCAACAACAGCAACATCAGTACAGCATAACAGGCAACATCAGAAGCAACAGCGTTGAAATAATGCGTAGAAATAAACAGGTAGAAGTAATACGTAGAAGTAATACGTAGAAGTAATACGTAGAAGTAACAGCCCACACCTGTAATCATATACATAGTCTTAACAACCGGCCTACAAAATATAAACACTATATAATATAATATAACACACCGTCCTCCGTCCACCATCTTGACCTGTATATGAATACCATAATAATAATACAAGATGCTATACACACATTTCAATAATATAAACCAACCTTTGATGCTAAATAATTCGCATCTTCTATAAACACAAACCTTTATATAAATGTACATAATCATTGCAACCTCACTTCAATCACACAGTCCTGATTCATTTCGCCTCCCACTATCACCACCATCACCCCCCAACGGTTATAACACATCACGATTATCTCCCTTCATTCATACTATCTGGCCGTACCATACTGTAAACATGCTTCCTTCATAATCATCACTTCATCTTTCTTCAGTATAATACATTCTATCGCTCTCTCCATACATACACCCTCACTCTCTCTCTCCCTCTCTATATTCCCCATCGTCGCCTTGACCCACTTTTATAACAACAACAGCAACGACATTTCCCCATCACATATACAACAAGAAAATCATAAGAAAATCATATAAAATCAACAAAATTCATTATACATCCTAAAATACATCCCCTTCCCCACACTCATTACCACTCATACACGTACGCAGTTCTCGGAGCGCGCCACTAAAGAATTGAATGACAGGATTTGCTCACCTTATAGGCCTCGGCTTGTGACACCCTTTTCCCCAACACCACAACACGACACAACACTGTCACAATACACTGGTTAGTCTTTTTTGAGAGTCACTTTCTCTTGCTATTGCACGTTATTTCACTTCCCAAATAACACTTATACTGAGGATGAGGTCACCTTAGCTCTATCACAGACACTAAGTCTTGGTGGGTGTTCAATCGAGAACTACACACACCTTAAGCATGTAACTCTACATTCGTTGACGAATGGCAGTTAACATCTTCCTTTCGAATTCTAAACATCCTTATCCCGACGAGGGCATAAGACCTTGGGTGGCTATATAAACAATAAACACACCCTTCCAACAGTACCCTACACTACAATGACCTCTGTCACAGGGTTGCTGCCTCGTTAGATTCGATCCTCTCGCAACAGCATCTCAAACCACTCTGCCCTCCAAAAACGCGCCGGCCACAAGCAAAATAGTCGAGCTCTCGTCAGTATGCACATTCTTATTACGCGTATCCCTATTCGGAAATTGGCCTACTCCCTGTCTTCTACGAAACGCACGGACTTTACGAAACTGCACTTTCATACGCAAAAAGTAAATCGGTCACGCTATTCTATGTACACTATATACGGAGAAGTGTAACTTCGTAAAAAGTATAATTCTCCCTGCTACCTGAAAACTCGTGTCGTCACAGCCTCTAAACGCACACATTCCATCGCACATAGGTGAAAGATCCTGACGCTCCTGTCCCAGACGGGTGAGTGGCGGCTACACAAATATAGTCGGCGAGCACTAGGTCCCTTCTCCCACATCGCCGGTCGCCCAGGTTTGTGCTCAGTTGGTCTGGGCGTCAGACAAGGCGCACAAAGGCTGCAAATGGGCGCCTCGGGCGACTTGAGATATTCTGTATTGGCCAGCACCTTGAGCTGCTCTTGAGTTGGAAAATCATGATAGTTATTATATCAATGATTAAATAAAGAAATACATAAATTAGGGCTGTAAGCCTATTATTAAGTTTGATCCTGTTTACCTGGTAGATGGTTGACGACATTCATAGTTACTGAACCTAAACTGGGCTGCCTAAAGTGTGAGTAATAATAATAATAATACATTGCATTTATACAACGCATTTTTCATTAGAATAACAACTCAATGCGCTTACACACATCATTCGTACGCATCATCACAACATTCGCACTACATCGTGTACAGCATCATTGAGAAAGTATTATTACTGTTCATACTATTTACACAGAAAACCCCTTGCGGAACAAGTGCGTTTTTAAGCAGCTCTTAAAGGAAACAAGGTCTGTACAAAGTCTTAAACTTAGTGTGTGTGTTTTGATTGCTACTATAATTAATCATGTCCGTTGAACATCAATTATCATACAGGTAAACATACTTGTAGTACTAATAATGCTCAGTATCGAAATGCATGTTTATGTTCGTTATTCTACTTTTGTCAAACAATAACAGTAGTTCGTCGTATACTGACCATACTAATTAATTGCTGGCCGAGGTGTTTAATACACGGTGCGTGAGCATGGCGGGCACGTGGTGTGCTGATGGTCAGTTTGGATTAGGAGTAGAGAACATTAGCATCGTGTCCTGACGAGCATTGGAAAAGAATGACCAATGATGATGAGTGTCCTGGGGTGTGATGATCAGTGGCATACACGGTGGTCACAGGACAAAGCTGGACCGTTCACCGCTAACATTTTTTGATAGCAGAAGTAAATTGCAGCAATCAGCTTGATTCTATTTTCTGCTAGACGCGGAGGTATTATTATTCTGTTAGTCTTCATTGTCACCGAAGTAATGTCCTTGCTTGGCAAGGCTGAAAATAACCATACTGGTTAGCAAGCTTGTCTGTTATCAGCCCACTTGTTCGGCTGCTTCTGTGTGTGTGTGCGTGTGTGTGCGCGGATTTGTGCGCATGCGTCCTTGGAACAATCTCAGAGGGAAGATTTTCCATACTATTTGCTGTGTTATAACTAGTACTATTTGGGCCGATAAGAGATTTCTGTTACTATCAAGATCAATAAATCTTGCGTCCTTTAGTACTAAATAAGACTGGAACGCCAAAAACATGCAGGAAATTTGACCCTGCTCTCTGGCTATGAGATTTTAGACTAATAATAATAATAATAATAATAATAATAATAATAATAATAATAATAATAATAATAATAATAATAATAATAATTGTCAACGTGGGGTTTATGGGCTCTGCACAATGGAATTATGGACCCTCACGTTTATTCGGTGGGAACTGCTAGTAAGTCACCCTATGAATTACTTTAATAAATTTATTTGTTTAGCTCGTTCTGTGTTAAGGTTGGGGTACAGAAATAGATAGAAAAATGGTAAAAGATTACTGTCACACTAGCTTTCACACGGCTATGAATCATATGTAGTCCAGCCACTTGATAACAGTTAAAATCACACATTTATTTCTTCTACTCTATACAAGATTCTCTAAGTACTAATCTAACTTAAAAAGTCTCAGTTACTGCTAATAGTTCGATCGCTGATAGTCTAGGCAGCTGTTTTTTCTTCATCGGGCACTTGCTATTATATCTCATGTAGATTTGGACTACTGTGGTCCGTTATACAGTTTCTGAAGAGTTGGACTATTGTGGTCCTGTTTTACAGTTTCTGAAGAGTTGGACTACTGTGGTCCTTTTCCGATCAGTTTAAAGTGCACTTTTGTTGTTACACTTAACTGCTAGATGGTGCGTGCGAAGTCCTTCTGTGAGGTAGCTTCTGGTCCACCTGTGTTGTTGTGTAGTTGGGTTCCCTTGCCACGCTGTGGGGTCTGACAGGGTGTTTTTCAAGGTAGCTCTTTCCGACTTGTGCGGTAGAGGCTCCTCAACCAACTCGTCGTTTCTGTGGAGTGGGGTGCACAGGATAGCTCGCCTGCTCGTCTGTAATATAAGAGACGAAATTCTGCACAACCCTGAATAATCGGTTTGTGCAGAGCGTCTCACTGAAAGCCAAAGTAGCCCTCAGTGATAGCTCCACATCTCTATACATAAGCGACGAACATTCTGCTACTTCCGGGGTCCACTGGAATCTCACTCTAAATTCCCATACATACATAAATATCAATCGTGTCTAACTATACACATACAGAATTACTAATATTATAAACATTCAGTGGTACAGCCACTGGTCTGCAAACATACATATAAGTTAAACAACAGTGGTTCCGTATGGTATGCAACATGGCGGCGCAACCGGTCGTGTTTCGCCACGTGTTCGGCTTTTCCACATGGTC
>CM072518.1:11987024-12019524 GCA_036898135.1 Oncomelania hupensis | reverse complement strand
GGCCGAGAGACGGGAGTCAAATACTCCGCTCGGCTACACTTGCAAGGTATTCGTGGGAGCACTTAGACTAGAGCAAGCTTAAAGTTTGTTTTTGCGCTTTAGAAAATAAATAAATAAATAAATTAATTAATTAATTAATAATAATAATAATAATAATAATAATAATTATTATTATTATTATTATTATTATTATTATTATTATTATTATTATTATTATTATTATTAATATTATTATTATTATTATTATTATTATTACTTAATATTTAGAGGATTTTGGTAATGTCGAAATAGCATAACAATCAATTGTTATGGATGGAAAAATACAGAGATATCTGTACGAAAATACATGTATAATTATCTATATTGAGAGAGAGAGAGAGAGAGAGAGAGAGAGAGAAAGAGAGAGAGAGAGAGAGAGAGAGAGAGACCTATTCTGACCGGAGACCGTATAGACTTATACTCCGTGTACAGCTAAATCAAGGTAACGTAACAAAACAATAGCCTACTTTTATTATCTTGTTAGTGAAAGTATGAATTATAATCGAAATCGGGGAAAAAAGGGACACAATTATTCTGATTGTTTTATCTTTGCCTCACTCATCCCTCCTCCCACGCTTGTGTAGTATATTAATTACCGCTGTGACCACACTGAGAATTACGAAATCTGAGAAGTGTATACCCCAAATTGTTCTTTTCCCTGATGTATTTCTGCCCCCAGAATGTTTCATCTCAAAACACATTTGCAACACCTATGAATGTGGCAATGTTCAGAAGAATGGAAAGATATAATTACATATAAAACATGTATGTATATAATATGATTAAAGTTTTCCTTGTACAGACTGGGCGATTCCAGTTTTCCGGTTTCGACAAGGAAAACCACCACATACAATTTTAGTCTAAGGCCCGTTTACATCTTTTTAACTGGTTGATCTTTGGCTTCCTTCCGATCGTTGGGTCCATGGCGAGTGTGGGTGTGCCTGGTGTGTGTATGTATGTGTGTGTATTTATGCGTGCGCATGTGTGTGCGTGAGAGAGAGAGAGATTGTGTGTATATATCTGCGTGCGTGCGTGTGTGTGTGTGTGTGATATATTTGGGATTGGGAATGGGGCGTGGAGGAAGGTGAGAAAAGGGTGACCTACAAGCACAGCAGAATGGCGTTTGGCTTGTTCCTAGATCTGATTTCTCTGCGACGTGTCAAAAGTATGGGAACGGGGGATGGAGACAATGCAGCTAGGCAGGCTATGAGGCCTACAGAAACACTGATGCTGATGATGACAACATGTTAAAGACAACAACATTTTGAGTAGGCTCAACCATATTTCATTACTGTTCAAGTTCCACCTGCTGCGTTTTCGGTGTTCCAGATAACGGTTATTCTAACGATGTCGCTAAGTTAGTAGTTAATAACTTTGCCTCTTTGTGAAGTGTTTTCCAATAATCTTGTTGTCGTCGTTTCTTTTTCTGTGTATATGTGTTTGTGGGTGTGTTGTGCGTGCTGTTTGCATGTAGCTTATTTGGGTGTGTGTTGGACCTGTAAAACATTGTCAACAGTATTGACATTCGTTTTTTTTTTAAATATTTATTGTTTCATAATGAAAATGACTTCTTCTCAATGCTGTATACAATGTTTGTGTAATGGATTTTGTTCCTTCCTCAGTTGGCTTGTAACTCCTGATGAAGCGTTTGAGCAAAATGCATATAATCCTTTAATCTGCTGTATTTTACCTTCTTAAGTAAAAGGTTCTTGCCACTGTAAATTGTTCTAACCTATAAAGGGAAAAGTGAAAGCCCCAGTTGAAAACCTGTCTTTCCTTGATAGGCCTGACCGATTCACTGCGGCAACAGTACCCCCGTTGGAGTGCCGGGGGTTTCAGTATAAATAGTATCCCCACTTTCTGGAAATTTAGTGCTTTAAATTCCCACTGTCGCTGTCTTCCTCATTTGCTCTTTCCCATTCCTGCTCTGTTCTATCACTCTGCTATACTATCTTCTTCTTCGCTAGATCAATGACCTACCTTTTTTCTTGAAAACTCTTCCTGGACAAGACTCCTTGTTTGTTGTGTATGAGGTCTGTTGGATCAGCTTGGGAGTGTTGGACGCTTTCTGCCGGGTGGTCACTAGGGCTTCCTATGATGTTATTATTTAGCAATATAGGCATTTTATATGTATGTGTTTTGTTGATAATTTATAATGATGTTTGTATTCTATTTTGTTTTTGTAACCGGGGGTTCGAGTAGGTGGGGTAAAGCCTCAGCCGTCCCCTGCGTGGGATGTCTTTATTGTAAAGTGACCGGCCGGTGGAGGGCATTCAGTTTTCCCACTAGGATTGTTTCAGCAGATTTTTTATGCGGATCGGGGGTTGTCCAGTCCTGATTTGGCTCGGAAGAGTCCGCTGGACCTAAAGCAAAAATCAATCAATCAATCAATCAAGTAAAAGGTAGAAGAAGGTAAAATACAGAAGACTTCTTTTCAAAAATCGTTTGCGGAGTCCAGGGAAGTTGGTCTAAACTACTCTAGATGTAAATAAATACTGGGTGGGAATGAATCTCCTAGTACAATTTACACGCAAGATCTGACTGTGACGAGGCGGACAATTGCATCCCTGAGGCCTGGCCGCAACCATTCGACCAACCCCGCACAGCCAGCGACGATAGCCTCAGACCTGCCGTCATTCCTCTTGACCAGCCATCTCTACCTAGCCAGCTCGCACAGTCTCTTAAGCCCCGCCCCCGAGGGCGCCCTGCTTAAAGTCTGCTACTGACCAAGACTTAGTGTCAGATGCTAACTTCCCTACCTCGAAGCCACAACCTGCGAATCCACGCCGCCATCACCGAGCGACCCCTGAGTTTCGTCAGTATCCTTGTGCTTCCACCCGTCTTAAACCAAGGTAAGAGAGGGAATTTACTCCTTGTCATATAGCAACCCCATCACCTATCGTTCGCCATCATGTTCATGCGTCCTGTCAGTATGTATGTTCATGTTTATAATTTTGCCTTGATGTATTGCTATGACTTGTATTTTCTCCCTTGCACATACTTTCTACCTTGTATATATCTCATGTCATGTTTGAATTTATGCTTGTATACTCCGTTACCCCATGTATGATATTCCAGGCCATGGCAACCCCTCCATATAGATTAGAATCCCAAGTACAGCCCAGACCTACATCCCATTTGTCCTGTACCCTTATTATTGCCTTCCACCATGCTTCCCCAATGTATAAAGATTTGCCCTGTTGCCAAACCCATCCAATGCGCCGAATGTATCTTTTTACTAGTGGCTGCCCATAACCTCCACTTTGCCCCAGTAAATCTAGTAGCATTGTTTGACTGTTGGTATTTGCACCGGCTCCACTCATGACCGGTCAAGCCAATTTGAATTCTGATAAGGGTGACTATAACCACAGGCCCAGAATTCGCATTATCCCTATCCCCAGCTGATACAGCGTCTGTACACGTTGCAGACGGGTTCCTGTGCCGGACGCATCGCCCCGGACTGGAATCATCTCCCAATCTCTGACCCGCTGCAGGCCCCCGACAACCCGGGAGGTCAATGAGACGCGTGATTTGGGACTTCGCAATTTCTGAACTGACTAGCAACGTAAGCCAAGTTCAACGCCTGTGCCACAACAAAGACAACACTACTTGCACTCGTGGTCAGTGAGTCATCTTCGCGGGACCACTGAACAGCATCTTGCACCACCACTGGCAAGCCATCCAGAGGATCCTGGACAACTCGCCGCACCGCAGCCCCCAGCTAAGTGCCTAAGCCTGAGAGACCCCCCACTCGCCAGATTATCACAGAAACTCTGGCCCCCATACAGATACTCTCTCACCCGATGATGTGATCAGTCTACGATAGCTCTAGTACCCATAAGATTGACTTTCCCCAATATCACCAGACTACTCAGTATTAGAGACGCCACGCCGATGAATCACCCCAGAACAATTTGACCGGGACTCTCCCTCTTCAAATTATTAAAAGTAGATAGTTACAGAAATCGCAATTTCCTTGACTGGCCTTTGACTGTGTATTTCTTAACTAGTACATTTACTTTCCATCTCGTCTTTACTCTGTTTATCACTTATTAATTTGGCCTTGCTTTAGTCTCTGGAATGTCATCGCACGTTGATCTATCAAAGGAGATAACACAGCGCTAGAGATTAAGAGCTTTACCCCTTCCCCCAAATCCCTTTCTTCGTGACATTAATTTTGGCGACCCCGACGAGACCAAAGACTTAGGTTTCCCCCCTCCAACCCGACGAGACCAAAGACTTAGGTTCCCCCTCCAACCCGACAAGACAAAAGACTTAGGCTCCCATCCCAACTTGACTAGACTTAGGACTTAGCTAGATTTCCACCCCAGCCCTCCAAGCTTAGTAGTAGTTAGCATAGCCCATAGGTCCCTTACTGGTTTTCCCGAGTGGTGATCTCTCAACAGGCTTTTTTCTTGCATTCATTTTTGTGATTTTTTGATTGATTGCATTTTGTCTTTGTGGTTGTGTTGTATTCGCCCCTTTGCAGTTTTCATCGTAGCTCATCCAGCCCACCCCCCTGTTTTCCGTCAGTGTACCCCTTGTGTGTGCCCCTCATCCCGGTTAGGACCTTTTGCAGGGTAAGCTACCTCTCTTACCATGGCCGACCGGGGAGAGCTTGCTCTTAAGTACAAGAGTATTGGCGAAAGCTTAGGGCTCGCCGGCACCGAACTTAAAGACTACGTCTTGGCGAACGTGGAGGCTGACGTGGCAGAGGAAAAGTTGAAGAGGGAGGAGAGGGCCAAAGAGCGAGATGCGAAGAGGCAGGAGGAAGAAAGAGCCGCGGCACTGAAGAAGGAGGAGGAGAAAGAGCGCATCGCCGCGGAGGAACGGGCCGCCGCCCGGAAGCTTGCAGAGGAGGAGAAAGCCGCCGAGCGGAGAAGAGAGGAGGCGAAGGAGAAGCTTGCAGAGGAGGAGAAGGCCGCCGAGCGGAGAAGAGAGGAGGCGAAGGAGAAGCTCGCAGAGGAGGAGAGAGCCGCCCAGCGGAGGAGAGAGGAGGCGAAAGAGAGAATAGCAGAGGAGGAGAGAGCCGCCGCAAGGAAGAAGGAGGAGGACGAGAGGGTCGCGGCGCTCGAAGAGAAGAGAAAAGACAGGGAGCTCGAACGGCGCCAAGCACTCCTCCAGCTTGAGCGCGACCGCCGCGAGTTAGGGATCGCTTCGCCCGCTAGCGAAGACTATTCGCTCCTCGCCCCCAGTTTCGCCACCAGCACCGGAATACCCGCACCCCCCCCGCCGATTCCGGGGATGAACTTCCCCCTGGACCCATTCGTCGATCGGGACGAAACAATTGAAGTCTACCTCGCCCGATTCGAGCGAGTCGCGAGGGAAAACGGTCTTGACTCCCAGCACTGGTATCGCAAGCTCAGTCATGGCCTCAAGGGAAAGGCCTATGAGATTCTAGCCAAGACACCGACTTCCGAGGAGGGAGACTATCCCGCCCTCAAGAGAGCCCTACTACATGGTTTTGAGCTCTCAGGTGAGCACTATCGCAAGAGTTTCCGGAACTCCCGGAGAGAGAGAGGGGAGAAGTTCACGCAGTTTGCCGACCGTCTAGCTACGCTACGGGATAAATGGATTGAGCAAACTGACGAACCCAGGACCTATGACGGATTACTAGAGTTGATGCTCGCCGAGCAACTTCGAGGCACCATGCCGGCGGAACTCCGGACATTCGCCGCCGAGCAGGGCGCCGCTCGCCTTGAAGACTTGATCATCGTCGCGGATCGATACCTCACCGCCCATCCCGACGACAGACAGCCTCGCCGTGATCCCCCCGCACCCTCGTCGCCAGATACCCGCCACCAGCCTCGCCGGCCAGTCCCGCCGACGAACCACCGTCCACCGCCGCCCAAAGGACGCCCAACCCTCACAGCAGAGCCAGGGAAGCGGAGCACAGAGCTCTTCTGCGGCTACTGCCAACGCAGAGGACACACCCGGGAGAAATGTTTTCGACGCATCAGCGTCGCAAGCAAGGTACCGTACTAGCCCTACGCCAAGTTACCCCCGACGGGACCCCTGTCACCCCCGCCGCTACTCCTGCCGATCGACCTGCCGTCACCGAGCAAGTGACAGTCAACGATCGCCCAGCCCACTGTCTCTACGACACTGGACTTACCTTCGACGCCGTCGTCCGCCGCTCGCTCATCAGGGAACAAGACCTGACCGGCGAGACTATCACCCTGAAGTTGGCCGACGCGTCCCAACCCAGCACCACGCTCCCTATAGCCCGGATCCAAGTAACCAGCCGGTACGTAACTGGGACCATTCAAGCTGCAGTAATGGACCAGCCCCTGTACGACTTAATTTTAGGATGCCGATACGTTTTCTTGGGGATGCCGCCCCAGCCTGTGGAATCGATGGCCGCCGTCCAGACGCGCGCACAGGCGAAGACAGCCGCGACTCCACCCCCGATTCCCAACCAGATGCCGGAACAGATCCGGAAGGCCCAAGAAAGCGACGCCACCCTCCGCAAGTGCTACGGAAAACTTCCCGCCGCACGCACTCCACCCAAGTCCGGGGACTTTTTCGTCGAAGACGGACTCCTCTTCCGCCAGAAGGATGACCATACACAACTGGTCGTACCTGCGACACTCCGCCCCCAAATCCTGGAGCTTGGCCATAGCATGCCCCTAAGCGGACATATGGGCATAGGAGCGACCACTCTACGAATCAGCGCTCAATACCACTGGCCCGGGATGACCGATGACGTGAAGCGCTACGTCAAGTCCTGTAGCCAGTGCCAACGATACTCGCCCCGCCACCACACCGTACCAGTCACTATCAGCCCCACCGTCGTTGTCGGAACGCCCTTCCAGCGAGTGGCTGTTGACATTGTAGGACCCCTCCCGCGGACCAAGAAGCGGAACCAGTACCTACTAACCCTCGTCGACGCCTGCTCGATGTGGTGCGAAGCCGTTCCCCTCCCGAAGATCGACGCCGCCCGTGTCGCCGACGCGCTCGTCACCATATTCACTCGAGTCGGATTCCCGGACAACATCCTGACCGACAACGGGTCCCAGTTCACCGGAAAACTTATGCAGGAGGTTTTCCAATTACTCCGCATCCGCCATATCCGGACTCCACCCTACCACCCCGCTAGCAACGGACAGGTCGAGCGCCTGAACGGGACACTTATCTCGATCATCCGCAAGATCGCCGACGAACAGCCGGAAGCGTGGGACACATACGTCGCGTCAGCGCTCTTCGCGTATCGAGAGACCCCGCACACCTCCACCGGATACACGCCTTCCACGCTGCTTTTTGGAAGACCCCTTTCCGGGCCTCTAGCCGCCTTACGACGTAGCTGGACCGACGCCAAACTGGACGAGGCACCGGTCGACGCCACAAAATACGTCACGAAGCTACAAGAAACCCTCAAGGCAACATGGAAAGCCGCCTCCGCCAACCTGAAGAAGGCGAGAGAGCGACAAGCCCGCTACCACAACCGCCGCGCCCGGGACCGAGAGCTACAGGTAGGAGACCAAGTCCTACTGCTTCTCCCCAGCGGCACAAACAAGCTAGACATAGCTTGGCAGGGACCCTACCCGGTGCTCGAGAAGCTCTCGCGCACCACCTATCGCATCGAGGTAGGCGGAAAACCCAGGACCCACCACATCAATCTGCTCAAGCGGTACCTGGAGCAACCTGCACCCGCCCCAGACTCCCACTCGCTACTCACGGTCGCGCTGGCCGTCGAAGTGGATGGCACAGAGACCGGCGTCGCCGAATTTCCGCTCAAAGGGAAGGAATCCTTCCGGGACGTCTCTCTGGACCCCTCACTCCCCGCCGGCCAGCAACGCCAGCTACGCGCCATCGTAGCAGAGTACAGGGAAGTCCTCACCGACATTCCTGGGAGGACGGACCTGGAAGAAGTTCGACTCACCCTAACGGACCCCACTCCCGTCCGCCAGAAACCGTACCCCGTCCCACTATCCCAGCAGCAAGTGGTAAGAACGGAAGTAGAGGCTCTGCTACAAGCCGGAGTCATCGCTCCCTCCCGTTCCCCCTACAGCGCAGGAATAGTTCTGTCACGGAAGCCCAGCGGAGAACATCGCCTCTGTATCGACTTCCGGCAGTTGAACCTTGTAACCCAGTTCGTGCCCGGACCCCTATCCGACCCCACGGACTTGTTCGCAAAGCTACAATCCGCCCGATACTTCTCCAGGGTGGACCTGAGCAAAGGCTTTTATCAGATTCCCGTGCACCCTTCATCCCGCCAGTACCTAGCCTTCAGCACGATGGACGGCCACTATGAATTTAACGTTCTGCCGTTTGGTCTGCACAATGCCCCAAGTATTTTCAGCACGATGATGCGGAAGCTGTTGGACCCCCTCCACTGTCCGTACATACACTCTTTTATGGACGACATACTCGTCGCAACGGAGACATGGGAGGAGCACCTGCGAGTGGTGCGCCAACTCTTGCGCCGCCTCAGAGAAGCTGGCCTTACTGCCCGGCCGACCAAATGCCAGTTCGGCTACCAAGAACTGGAATTTCTTGGCCACACCATCAGCCGTGGACAGCTCCGGCCTCTGGAAAAGACCGTCCAGCGCCTGCGAGACGCGCCACGCCCCAAGACCAAGAAAGATGTTCAGTCCTTCCTGGGACTGAGTGGCTTCTATCAGAAGTTTGTACCCGGCTACAACGGAATCGCCGCGCCACTATCAAGCCTGACCCGGAAAGCCGCACCGGACCGAGTCATCTGGACCCCGCAATGCGAAGCTGCCTTCCAGGAGCTCAAGGACAAGCTGACGTCCCAGCCAGTCCTCCGACTCCCCAACCACGGACAGCCCTTCGTCCTGCGCACAGACGCCAGCGACGTAGGCCTCGGAGCCGTTCTGCTCCAACGGGACTCCCCGGACGCCCCGACGCTCTTCCCCGTCGCGTACGCCAGCCGGAAACTCAAGCCGGCCGAACAAAACTACGCCACCTCGGAGAAAGAGTGTCTCGCCCTCGTCTGGGCAGTCCAGAAGTTCCAACTGTATCTCTACGGTTCGCACTTTACAGTCCAAGTGGATCACCAACCACTTTCCTTCTTGGCGACCTCCAAATCGCTCAACGCCCGGCTAATGAGGTGGGCTCTGCTGCTCCAGGCATATTCTTTCCAGCTGGAACACATCCCTGGAAAGGACAACCACGGCGCAGACTTCCTCAGCCGGCACCCCGCAACCGACTCCATCGAGTCGCCCCTGAGGGCCGACGCCCCAGTCTTCACTCCTGCCGCCGCCCACTAACCGTAGCCGAACCCCGGCAGCTCCGCGGACCCCAGCCTTGGGCACCCGCCATCGTACCCGGAACCCTGCATCGCCCGCATCACCCGGATCATCGCAACCCATCGTCGCACCCGGCAGCCGACCTCAGAGCTGATTGGCCGCGCCTTCGTCGAGTCCTACGTCCTCGCCTTTTTCCTTGGGGGGGCCTCTGTGACGAGGCGGACAATTGCATCCCTGAGGCCTGGCCGCAACCATTCGACCAACCCCGCACAGCCAGCGACGATAGCCTCAGACCTGCCGTCATTCCTCTTGACCAGCCATCTCTACCTAGCCAGCTCGCACAGTCTCTTAAGCCCCGCCCCCGAGGGCGCCCTGCTTAAAGTCTGCTACTGACCAAGACTTAGTGTCAGATGCTAACTTCCCTACCTCGAAGCCACAACCTGCGAATCCACGCCGCCATCACCGAGCGACCCCTGAGTTTCGTCAGTATCCTTGTGCTTCCACCCGTCTTAAACCAAGGTAAGAGAGGGAATTTACTCCTTGTCATATAGCAACCCCATCACCTATCGTTCGCCATCATGTTCATGCGTCCTGTCAGTATGTATGTTCATGTTTATAATTTTGCCTTGATGTATTGCTATGACTTGTATTTTCTCCCTTGCACATACTTTCTACCTTGTATATATCTCATGTCATGTTTGAATTTATGCTTGTATACTCCGTTACCCCATGTATGATATTCCAGGCCATGGCAACCCCTCCATATAGATTAGAATCCCAAGTACAGCCCAGACCTACATCCCATTTGTCCTGTACCCTTATTATTGCCTTCCACCATGCTTCCCCAATGTATAAAGATTTGCCCTGTTGCCAAACCCATCCAATGCGCCGAATGTATCTTTTTACTAGTGGCTGCCCATAACCTCCACTTTGCCCCAGTAAATCTAGTAGCATTGTTTGACTGTTGGTATTTGCACCGGCTCCACTCATGACCGGTCAAGCCAATTTGAATTCTGATAAGGGTGACTATAACCACAGGCCCAGAATTCGCATTATCCCTATCCCCAGCTGATACAGCGTCTGTACACGTTGCAGACGGGTTCCTGTGCCGGACGCATCGCCCCGGACTGGAATCATCTCCCAATCTCTGACCCGCTGCAGGCCCCCGACAACCCGGGAGGTCAATGAGACGCGTGATTTGGGACTTCGCAATTTCTGAACTGACTAGCAACGTAAGCCAAGTTCAACGCCTGTGCCACAACAAAGACAACACTACTTGCACTCGTGGTCAGTGAGTCATCTTCGCGGGACCACTGAACAGCATCTTGCACCACCACTGGCAAGCCATCCAGAGGATCCTGGACAACTCGCCGCACCGCAGCCCCCAGCTAAGTGCCTAAGCCTGAGAGACCCCCCACTCGCCAGATTATCACAGAAACTCTGGCCCCCATACAGATACTCTCTCACCCGATGATGTGATCAGTCTACGATAGCTCTAGTACCCATAAGATTGACTTTCCCCAATATCACCAGACTACTCAGTATTAGAGACGCCACGCCGATGAATCACCCCAGAACAATTTGACCGGGACTCTCCCTCTTCAAATTATTAAAAGTAGATAGTTACAGAAATCGCAATTTCCTTGACTGGCCTTTGACTGTGTATTTCTTAACTAGTACATTTACTTTCCATCTCGTCTTTACTCTGTTTATCACTTATTAATTTGGCCTTGCTTTAGTCTCTGGAATGTCATCGCACGTTGATCTATCAAAGGAGATAACACAGCGCTAGAGATTAAGAGCTTTACCCCTTCCCCCAAATCCCTTTCTTCGTGACACTGACCCAAACAAGTTAAATTTTTTGTGTAAGTAATGCCAATGTCGAGGCCAAAGCCATGTTGGTTTCAAAAACCCTGGATGTAAACAGCCGGTGGGTGGAAACTGATCCTTTTGTACCACACAGAATATCTGAGCCACACCATTCTGTACAGGTAAGGGGTTGGAATGGTGTTGGAAGCGCAATCGGTTGGAAGTACTCTTTTGCTCATTGCTGAGTTTAAGCAGCGCCTTAAGGACTTATATTCTCAGGACTTGCATGCTGCGCTTCAGTCTCAAATGTTTTACAATGTGTATTCGTCTTTTTGTTCTTTCTATCATTCCGTCTTTATTTATTTATTTTTGTTGTTGTTGACTTTTTACACTTTATTGTCCCTTTTTATAGGGAAATTCTGCGCCGCCTCCTAATATTAGTTGTATTTTTGAAATTTTGCTGGGGGAGCAAACCGGAGTACTCGGAGGAAACCCCCGAGATGTTGCCCGAGTCGAAAGTAAATAATATTCGGAGTAACATAACACCCAGATGCTGGATCGATCCCACACCTGTCAGGCGCCATTGGTTTCTAGCCTGTGGACAAGGCAAGTTAGTCCTGCCTTAGACCTCTCGGCCACAACGCTTTATTTCATTTATGTTTATTGCATTCACGTATGCGAAATTTTCACCTGATTTAGAATTGGCATGCTATCACTACCTAACAGTTTTCTCCAATTGTCCGTTTTGCCAGAGTGTGCCTGAGGGTGAAATACATTTTTTCCTTGTTTGTCTTAAGTAATCGGATTTACGTATGCAGTAAATACAGGAAAAAATATTTTAAACAACCCTGTTTGTTTAAAATGTTTTTACTTCTGAATAACAAGTCAGAAGGTAATCATTCAACTATGTACTTTTGTATACAAATCATGCAATGAAAGAGCTGCAGCTCTTGCAAATCTGAGATGAAAATGCGACATAGAAGAGTGTGTGTATGCGTGTGTGTGTGTGTGTGCGTGTATGCGTGTGTGTGTGCGTGTGTACATGGCTGGCTTACGGGTACGACTCTTTTTGCCCAGTGTTGCTTCCTTGGGACAACATCAGTCTGTCCGGTATTATGTTTTGTTGTTGTTGTTTTTTTGTGTGTACGTGCTTGAATAAAATATAATATATGTGGTTGCTGCTGCGATTGTTTTGCTGTAACTCTGCTTTTGGAGATTTTTAAAATTATGTTTGCATTTTGTATTTTACGATGGTTGCTGCTGCTGCTTTGTCGTTACGTTTGTTTTATGTTATTTTTTGCTGTAAATCTGCTGCTTTTGGCTGTTTTGAATTATGTTTTCTTTATTAGCGTTTTGCACTCAGTACTGAGTAACATATTCGTGTACATATTGTTGTGAAATGTTGCTATTGCTTTGCTTATGCTTTGAATGTTTAATGTTTGAGTTGTCAACTTTGTAACTGTGAACTCACTTTGTTGTGGGTCTATGACCTGACAAATATCATTAAACTGTCTCAATTAAGCTACACCATTGAGAACATTTTGATGTTGCGGGGTTTGAGAAAATAGGTGCAGATCGAATCAGCTGCGTTAACTTTACCTGGGGGAAGCCTTCGGGTTGATGACTCCCGAGAGACATCGATGGTATCATTTAAAACTTGATGAGTGTGTTGATTTTGTGAAGATCGTCGAAATGCTGTTATTACTAGTAATGTTGAAGGAAGGGGGCGCATCAGTTTGTTATTGTTAGTGTTGATTACTGTTGGTGTATCAAACAAACAGTAAGTTATTAGTTCATTCAGCACACATAATTATGTACTCGTAACAGTTGGGCAGAGTAATCTGGTCAGCTCCGTTTGTTTTTTTTTTCTTGATGTTGAAGGCTCACGATCATTGCGTCGATCATTCTGGCTCCTATAGGTTGTTGAGGGCGCTCGCATTATACTGTAATTTGCAAAGTTCGAGGGCTGCCACAGCTGTAATATTCGCAGTCTTTGGGCTCCTCTGTGTATTATGAATAAAATAGTTCACACTGCACAAACAAGCTGGCTTTTCAGGTGACGCATCAAGTTATTGTAGTTGGTGTAAAAGAATACAAGGATGCTAAACAGAGGTTAAAATAAATCAATAAATATATAAGCTATTGGCACCGAGTACCATTGGCCTATATTCAGAACAGCGGTAGTCGCATTTAAGCCTATGTTCATTTTGTTACATGTATCGAAGTTTTCATTAGAGTAAAAAGTTGTATTGTATCCATAATAATAACGCTACTACTACTATTACTACTACTACTACTACTACTACTACTACTACTACTACTACTACCGCTGCTGCTGCTGCTGCTACTACTACTGCTACTACTACTACTACTACTACTACTACTACTACTACTACTACTACTACTACTACTACTACTACTACTACTACGACTACTACTACGGGGGTTTCAGTATAAATAGTCTCACCACTTTCTGGAAATTTAGTGCTTTAAATTCCCACTGTCGCTGTCTTTCCCACTTGCTCTTATTCCTGCTCTGTTCTATCAATCTGCTATACTATCTTCTTCTTCGCTAGACCAGTCACCTACCTTTTTTCTTGAAAACTCTTCCGGGACAAGACTCCTTATTTGTGTATGAGGTCTGTTGGATCAGCTTGGGAATATTGAACGCTTTCTGCCAGGTGGTCACTAGAGCTTCCTATGATGTTATTATTTAGCAATGTAGGCATTTTATATGTATGTTTTTTGTTGATAATTTATAATGATGTTTGTATTCTATTTTGGTTTTGTAAACGGGGGTTCGATAAATTAGAGTATAGCCTCAGCGTCCCCTGCGTGGGATGTCTTTATTGTAAAGTGACTGGCTGGTGGAGAGCTTTCAGTTTTACCACTAGGGTTGTTTCAGCATATTTTTTATGCGGATCAGGGGTTGTCCGGTCCTGATTTGGCTCGGAAGAGTCCGCTGGACCTAAAGCAATAATAATGTAATGTTATAGAAAGCCATCTTGTCAACAGACGGGGACGTCTTGCTGATATATAGTACAGTATTTGCATCTATTTTAAATAACATAGGATCGTTTCATGACCGCATTACAATGAATGCTAATGCTTATGTTTGAAGTTCAAACCTCCAGGTTTTATGTATTGCTTGCAATGTGGTGCTTAATAAAATGGCCTCTAGAGGGACGTTACTGATTTGCATAATTCCCAGCAAAAACTGACATGGACCCCAAAGGCCCCTGTTATAAATTCATGAACACTGCAACTGCATTAGCAGAGGACACATCCTTCCAGGCATGCAGATGAAGTGTTAGTAAGGATATGTTTTGATGACTGAGATTTTTTTTAAATTATCTTTCCTATCGGTAATTATCTTTCCTATTACTGAGCAACGTAACTGTTCCGATAGACATTTTCTCTAGGCATGACGTGCATGAGCAGCATACTAGTGCATCGGGTTTCTCGTCAGTTAGTTTTTCAGTTTGCCGACATCCACTGCTTGAGGCCAGAGAGCAGCTAGCCCCTCTTAACGTCCCTTAACACCTCTTGGGTTGATTCATCATTGGTTTTCACTGGAGTTGAACGATCGTCAGCTTACAACAAATCGCGTTGATTTCATGTTTTTAATTTTATTTGGCAATAACCTGAGTACGAAGGTTCTTTAGAGGAAGAAATGCTTTGGTGATGTTGGTAAATATAAAACACCCGTTCCTGAGATTATTGTTTGAAGTTATGAAAGGGGTGGGGTGGGTGCTGGCGGTGGGGAGTTGTGATACACATTTTGCAAGATGTTGGCGTTTGTTGCAAGAAACAGCTGCTGAATTTTTGCTCCCTCCATTGAATGTTTTCCATATGGTTGGTTGTGAAACGTCGTGCCAAACATGCTAGTGTTGCTATTATTATTGTTTGAAAGTGACTCATAACAAGGGTGCCTTTCTTGGCTTGGTCCAAGGAAGTTCAAATCAACGTTAGGCGGATGGGTTAGATTTTGTTGTTTTTGTTTTTTTTTTAATAGAAGGAGAGCAGTAGAGTAGATGACTATCTTCAGTTCCAAGTATAAGAATCAACAAAGTTGTTCCTTAGTCGATTTGAGTTGATTTCGTTTTTAACCAGACTATTACCCTCGATTGAGTGTTTTGTTTTACAGTGATTCAGATGTAGTTTGTTCACAGTCGATCATTACCCATAAGTCATTTTATATTTTTATTTGTGATATTTGACGTTTTTTTTTTATTCCGGTTACTGGACTAGTAACATCCCATAGAGTATTTTCAGCTCGTATACAAGAAGGCACCGGAATGAAGTACAGTGCCAACAATATACAGTTGGAGACTAGACAGTATGATGGTCACGTCAATGGGCTGTTGTAAAATGTTCACTGTTCGAAAGTTTTAGAATGAGCTTACCGTTAATAGTTCATGAGTTTTCCTCGTCCTGATTTATAGTTACATTTTTTTGGTATTGCTTTAAGCTCCTAGAGCTAAGTCTTGATTAGGCGAATAATAATAATAATAATAATAATAATAATAATAATAATAATAATAATAATAATAATAATAATAATAATAATAATAATAATAATAAGAAGAAGAAGAAGAAGAAGAAGAAGAAGAAGAAGAAGAAGAAAACCGAGGTTGTATTGTTTTATACCTCTATTTGGGTGTTCCTGTGGTTTTAGTCTTCTCGCCATTATTGTATCCAGTCTTAGTTTGTATGTTGGTGCTTGTTAAGAAACTGCGCAATGGCGGAAATGGTAATAGTTCTGGTTTCCTCCTCCCATGTCCGGCAGAATGAAGCAGGGGAGGCAAACAATGAGCAGTGACACTTCACTGTTGTTGGGCGCAGTGTCAAGCCAAAGAAGCCATCTTGACTCCTGGAACTCTTTTGTCCCAAAGGAGGTTAAAAAGCGATAGCGCGGAGATGGCGGTTTCCGGGCAACGCTGAAACTCTCTTCTTTCGTGAGATAAGGGTGGGGAGTGTGCGAGGGGTGGGATGGGTGAGGTATGTGATCTGGCTGATAAACAATCAGTGATCTCTCTCTCTCCCTCTCCCCCCACGCTCCTCCCCCCCTCTCTCTCTCTCTCTCTCTCTCTCTCTCTCTCTGTCTGTTATTGGATGTTTTTCTTCAGCAGACAGTGCGGTTGCTGCTCTCGCTCGGCCATGTGAATTTGTTTCTGTGTGTACATTATAACTAGCATTTAGATTATGTCTTCCCGACCTCTACTCCTACCGCCGAATTAGAAGTGTAAAATTAAAAGGAAAAACAGAAGTGACGCAAATGGTACGAACGTTTCACAATCAGAATCTGTATTGTATCTACAAACAGCATGGTTTAGTTTTTAGTTTTTAGTTTTTCAGTGGTCAACAGTCGTACATAATAACATTTACACCTATACAGTCAGCCTAGAATAAAACATCAATTCATTAGGTTTAGTTTAGTAGAGATTTCGTTTACCGGCCTTAATAACATGTACACCAATACAGTCAGCCTAGAATAAAACATCAATTCATTAAGTTTAGTTTAGTAGAGATTTCGTTTACCGGCCTCGTGGCCTACTAAACACCTTTTCCTTAATACTTTCGAAGTAAGGGTCACGCTAGCGCAATTTAGAGTAAAATGACATTTAATATTCTGTAGGCTTAACTCGGCCCGTCCAGAAGATTCTTAAACGAGTTCTCATTTTCTGCACATCTTTTTTTTTGATCGGGCGGGTGTTCCAGCTTTTCACTACCCTATGTGCTTAGTAATAGTTTGGAATATTTGGGGATAGGTCATCGATAACTCCAAATTAATTGTGATTAAAAATAGCCTTTTATTTATGACTTTAAGTCTTTCTTTTACAATTCTTGCGACGCGTCGACGTCAAGAATCAGCGGATATCCATTAAATTTTAATCATTCATCTTCTCCTCTTCAAAAGCCCAAGAAATCCCATAGGCCCCACCCACATTTATCACTCTTCTTCTGTCTTCCGTACTCCCACACCCCCACCCCCCTCCTCTCTCTCTCTCTCTCTCTCTCTCTCTCTCTCTCTCTCTCTCTCTCTCTCTCTCTCTGTACTTTTTTTCTTTCCTTACTTTCTTGATGTATTTGTTTGCGTATAACTGTAGTGTATAAAATAGGCCCAAAAGCCTTAACACGTATCGTATCGAATCATATCCACCCTCTCCCTCCATCCATCTCAGTGTCTTTTTCACCCACTCTGCACTCCGATCTTCCTTAGTTTCCACCGTATGCCGTTGTTTTAATCTTGGAGACAGAGGGTGCTCTCGATGCTATCATTGATCGGCCGTGGCTAACATCACTTACCGTAGCTTGGCTCTGTGAAATGCACTTGTACATTGGATCCACTGGCTCCCACTTCCCATGTCCTATGAGAGGGAGGAGAGGGTGGGAAGAAGGGAATGAGGAAGGGTTGAGAAGGAGATAGAATGACGCCCAAATAATTCTCCGGTGCATGTGAACGGCACATTTCTCTCTCTTTCCCTGCATCTCCTCCATCACTGTCACACCTTCATTTCCTTCTCGATGTCAGTTTTTTTCGTTGCTTTATATATAGATATTCCCCCTTGTCATGGTCTCAGAAACAATATTTGTTCATATTTGATTTGCGGTACCATTTGTCGACGCAGACATTCAAATTAACTTTCAACACGCACGGCTCCCCCACCCACTTTTTCCACCCACCTCTCTCCCTCCCACCCACGTGCAGCAACCTGAGAGAAAAATATTGTCTTGATTTATTTCCACACTACTCGCTCAATGTTTTGTGTGCCGATGTTAATCTCTCTCTCTCTCTCTCTCTCTCTCTCACACACACACACACACACACACACACACACACGCAAGCACAGATAGTGTGTGTGTGTGTGTGTGTGTGTGTGTTTGTGTGTTTGTGCTTTTCCATAAGGCAACAACAAAATTATGTGTACAGTAACATAGCAAAAACATTAGAGTCGGCTTTCATTTCTAAACCTTTTTATTTTAACCTTGGGTACGATTTGTTTGTTGTTTTTTTTTATTATTTTTTTATTTTTGGGTGGGGGGGGGAAGAGAGGTTTAGGGTCGCGTCCAAAAATTAGGTTGGGTCAGGATATCCCATAAACAGACATTTTTGGGCCTAATATGGTTTGTGTATTGGGGACAGCGGAGTGGCATAGAGGAGCAATATCTGATACAATATTGTTATTGCCCTTGACATTTTTAATTTTGAAATCAGTATTTCTCATATTTTGTTTACTGTTGACACTAACAACTAACACACACACACACACACACACACACACACAATATTTAATGTGCCATATATATATTTATTTTTTTTGGGACGATATTACTGTCATCTCTTTCAGCGTTTGATTTTTTTCCCCATTATTTGATTCATTGGCTTCTTGTTCATTGGCTTCTTGTATTTATGTTTGACAAACAATATTTGAGCCGTATTTGTGTTTTTATTCATGGTCTTTTGCAATAGGGTCGAAGCAATATTTGCCAGGAATAAGGAATGGCTTTTGTGGGCTTCGAACTGAAATAACCCTATGCGAAAATCGTTTTCTCAAACCTCGAGACCCAATTTTATGTGAAGGCCTCATCAGAGCATCTGGTGAACCTGTCTAAAACCCTACATACTGAATAAAACTATTGTTAAAGCAAAAATCGTTGAAGGAGAGCATGAAGAAAAAGAAGAAGAAGATGATGATTTCATTTAGGGTCGTGAAGTAAATTTTGATTTTTGGAGCTAGTGAAGTAGATGCCAATTTTATGATCACCACCTTCAACTCGGGTGTGACAGATTCCGCCACCGAGATCCTTGGAAAGCACCGCCCAAAGAAGAAACCATGGATCACACCTGAACTTTGGACCTGTATGACAGACGAAGTACAACTTACAACTTATGTACAACTTATGTTAATGTGATGATAAAAATTGATACAACAAGAAAAGACAAACGAATAGAGATGAAAAAGAAAGAACACCTCACAAGGACCTGATGCCTACCAAAAATAAACAATGACATCCGAAAAGGCATGGGCAAAGCACAGGAGAACTGGATAGAAGATCAATGCCCGGAAATAGAGAACAGTCTGAACAAGAACAACAGCAAGACTGTAAAGCGGCTGACAAGTGTTAAACAGTCCAAGGTCCTCCTAAAACTAAAACCTAAAGCTGAACAAATTATAACAAGAGCAAGCAGGACTCGGGGCAAGGTGAAGTACCACTGCCCACTGAACAGATTTTCAACCTCAGAATAATCTGCGAGAAATACGTACAACACCAACATCTATATCATATGTTTGCAGACTTCAACAAACCGTTTGACCGAGTGTGGCATGCAGCTCTGTGGGCAACCATGAGAGTGTACAACATCATACTAACATTATTGAAGTCATCAAAAGCCTGTATGACAAGGCTACCAGTGCAGTCCTCCACAACAGCGCCATCGGGAACTGGTTCAGATCAACTGTCGGCGTGCGTCAAAGATGCCTACTCTCTCCAACACTAATATCTTTGTCACGTGTAGAGTTTTTGTGATGTGACTCCCTTACGTCTCATTCCAAGAACAAGTTAAGTATAGACCCAAAGTATTGAAAGGTAAGGAAAACTCGAAACACAACGAAGTAAAATTTTCCTTCAATTATTATTTACACTAGTAATAGTATGCCTTGATCGAAAATTCCACCGAACGGTGTTTTCCGTTAAAACTGTACAAAATTTCCGAAGTATTTTATTACGAAAGTGGTTTGGTTTCGTCCTCATTCCTTCAAA
This sequence comes from Oncomelania hupensis, assembly GCA_036898135.1. Lineage (NCBI taxonomy): Eukaryota > Metazoa > Mollusca > Gastropoda > Littorinimorpha > Pomatiopsidae > Oncomelania > Oncomelania hupensis. The sequence goes on along the minus strand of CM072518.1, from coordinate 11,999,698 downwards.
GTTCGAATCAGATTCAATGTTTTCATCATCTGGTGGGACCGGAATTACTGTTGGCTTCAGCAATGTTCATAACCAATAAGCTGTATGTTGTGAAGCGAAATGGTCGTCCCTGCTGATGTTGATAGTTAAGAAGGTGCTGCGATGAGAGCTGTAAGGCACGTGTCCTGTACTGCCCCTCCGGATGGTAAGTTGAAATGAAGATAGGAAAGTTGGCTAGTCAGTTGAAGTGATGGTGACGGCAATGGAACCCAGGAATCACAAAAGAGTATGTAGAATTATAAAAGGTATTGTAATGTATGGCTATTTGGTTGGGTGCCTGTTTATAATAGCTTAAGTGAATGCGAAATATAAGTGACTCCTAGATCAAAATAAAGTGAGTGGGCAAGTCTCTCTGTTAACTACCACACCCACAATTTCACAGATTCTCACTAACACAGGCAAACACCAACACAAATATAAGTTCCACGCTCTCAATACTTTATATAAATAAACAACAATATTTTACAGCAATCTTTCTACACTTCACTGTCCAGCTTAACTGTCTGCGGAACTCAAACGACCGGCATTCGTATGTCCTGAGCCAAAATAAACACAAAACTCGTTACCTGTGGTAACACAGGGAGTCCTTGCACAAGTAAGCCTGGTTGAACCGTTGATGTTGTAGACAGGCAGACGAACTAGCAGTGATGTTGTAGACAGGCAGATGGGCTCGCCAGCCCTATCTGTCTGAGGTAGATATCGCGACTTGGTCAGGTAAAGAAGTATGGCTGACCCCTCCGATGTCTCGCGTATCGCCTTGTCCCCGTTGTCCAAGACAACGCCGTGTGTCCAGGTGTATGAAGCTAACGCCAGCTTCCCATAGGCAGCTACAACAATATATATATACACGTCAATGCTCTGGCTTTTATAATCATATTGTTCCTCTTTGTTTCATCCTTGCTCACCTCCCTTAGTTTTTTCACTTTTCCAATTCCATTCCATAATGTGATCGTTTTTTTCCTTCTCCCACAATGTTATCCATATCCAGGTATAATTATTTCATGAATTAAAATTACAATCAACATGCTCACACCTTTCATTCATATTACATTATCTACTACTCTATAATTATAGCCCCATGTAATTAATAATATTATTACATCAATGAAAATTATATTCCATCTTAGTGGACAACAGCTCAACACCTCTCAACACAATAAGTCCAATGCAAAAATATACCCCTCTAACATTTCACAATCATGAAAAACATTATAAGTACCTGTAATCTTTACAGCACAATATTCACATCCAATTTCAGAAAGAAAATCCACCGAATCCTTGATAAGTTCTCGATGTTTTCTACCACTTCAATGTTCACAACTATCTTTTATTTTTTTCTTTATCTTTTTTCCCTGGCCTGACACAGTGACTCTACAACCTCACACCTTAGAACACAACACTTGAGTGACTACTATTTCCCTTCCTGCCAGCTATTCATTATTCCATTGGTTCAACAATTTCGGCCAATGAAAATAATAACATAAAATATATTTATTCAAAAAATTAACTCACGCTTTAAAAATAGAAATATGATTGAGAATCGGAAAATTCACGTTCTCTACAGGTATCCAAACGAACACATGTTAAACTGTTAGTCCAGGCCTACTTTATTTACACTGACACAAATGTCACTTGACACTGACATGACCCTGCCGTTACTGTCCACAGGTTCACAAACAACACTTTGCTTTGGTATTAGAGAAACTGTGACGGTTTGCTGTTACACCCTACAATATTTCTGCCACAGGAATAAATCAGTTATTTTCTGTAACAGCCCTGAATATTTATTCTACACACAGTTTCGCAGAATCTGTCGTCAACAGATAAATACCCCCGTTGGGGTGCCGGGGGTTTCAGTATAAATAGTATCCCCATTCTGGAAATTTAGTGCTTTAAATTCCCAGTGTCGCTGTCTTTCTCATTTGTTCTTTCTCATTCCTGCTCTGTTCTCTCAATCTGCTATACTATCTTCTTCTTCGCTAGACCAGTCACCTACCTTTTTTCTTGAAAACTCTTCCGGGACAAGACTCCTTATTTGTGTATGAGGTCTGTTGGATCAGCTTGGGAATATTGGACGCTTTCTGCCAGGTGGTCACTAGGGCTTCCTACGATGTAGGCATTTTATATGTATGTGTTTTGTTGATAATTTATAATGATGTTTGTATTTATTTTGTTTTTGTAAACGGGGGTTCGATAAATTTGAGTACAGCCTCAGCGTCCCCTGCGTGGGATGTCTTTATTGTAAAGTGACTGGCTGGTGGAGAGCTTTCAGTTTTACCACTAGGGTTGTTTCAGAAGATCTTTTATGCGGATCAGGGGTTGTCCGGTCCTCATTTGGCTCGGAAGAGTCCGCTGGACCTAAAGCAATAATCATGTAAAAAGGTAAAGGTAAAGGTAGTCCCATAGCCTTGTGGCCGTAGGGGAGCGTGATGTTGGAGATCACACTTATCTTGGGCCAGCGTAATGAGGGTGATGCCCAACTCTCTCCCTCGCTGCTTTACCTTCCCCACCCTCAAGAGAGTAGGTACTCAATCACAGTTGAGTCAACTGGGGGCGTTGTTGTTTGTCGCTTCACACCTTAGCGGTCACCCATCCAAGTGCTAACCGCACCGGACGGTGCTTCACTTTCGACACAGTAGCGAGTGCTCCAACCACTGCACTATCCGACACCCCAATAATCATGTAATGTAATGTAACAGATAAATTCGCTAGGCCTAGCGAAAACACCAACTTATTGCTACGTCACCTCCCTTTGAAAACTCACATTCCGCACGGACTATACCCGGATAAAAGTTTATACCATGACAGTAGCCACGCTAGGCCACATTCTACAGTTAGCACGCTAGCGAGATCATTCAGCATGTTAGTGACAAATGGCAAACACACACCTGTGTATTAATAAAAAATAATGTTATTTCCCATACTTTACCGTATCATAATAATATTGTCATTTTATACGTGGCAATCTTCCTAGTGCGCATCATGTCAGATACCATTGCAGATCACGAAGGCACAGGGCAATCTCCAACCTCAGTTTTGCGGATGACATTGATGGATTGGCTATTCCTATCCTATCCCGTAACTCGGAAGTCGTTGGGGCACCACTGATGATCGTTTAACCAGCGTACTCCATCTTTCTCTGTCCTCCGCAACCCTCATGGCTTCGCTCAGTGTCAAGCAGTTTATTCTCGAATGTTGTCCTCCCACCTCATTTTCTGTCTCCCTCTTCTTATGCATCCAGGCACCGTACCTTGCAGGATGGTCTTTGCAAGGCCTGATGCTCTGGTGACATGGCCATACCATCGGAGTTTCCGTTTCTTCACAACTCTGAGCATGTCATCGTGTTGTCCAGTGGCTTGTGCGATGGTCTGTCTACGTCGTCGTTGGTGTTGTGCTGGTTATAGAAAATGCCCAGAAGTACTCTGTAGCACCTCATCTCCATGCTTTGTATTCTTCGTTATAGGTCTGCTGTGAAGGTCCATGTTTAGCAAGCATAAAGGAAGATGGAGATGACAAGGGAGCGCAGCAGCCTTAAATTGGAATGTAGACCGATGGCCATGTCTTCCAAATGGGCTTCAACCTTGTTAGGGCAGCAAGTTTGTGCGATCCTGGAGAGATGACTTCCTGTCGGGACCCATTTGAAGCTATGCACTCTGTTGAGGGATTGGCCTTGGACTTTGATGTCCGTGTTGATGCCATTGGTGTTGTTGATCATCATTTTGGTCTTCTCTGCACTTATTTCCATTCCAAAGGCTCTGGAGGTGGTGTCACAGTGGTGAATAAACGGAAACTCCGAAGTTATGGCTATTTCACCAGAGAATCAGGCTTGCAAAAACCCTCCTTAAGGGCACGGTGCAAGGAGGCAGAAGAAGAGGGAGAACGAAAAAGAGGTGGGAGGACAACATTCGAGAATGGACTGGCTTGACACTGAGCGAAGCCATGAGGGTTTCCTCTGGACAGAAAAGATTGAGTATGCTGATTAAACGATTACCAGTGGTGCCCCAACGACTTTCGAGTTACGGGATAGGATATGATAAATAAACAATATTTGTGAGGGAAACGACGATGTAATATGATGTAATATGATATGTAAAGTTTGGGAAATAAAATTATACTTGCTTAATACACATGTGTTTGTTTGCAATTTGTATCACTTACAGGCAATGATCTCGATAGGGTGCTAACTGTAGAATGTGGCCTAGCGTGGCTACTGTCAGGGTATAAACTTTTATCCGGGTAGTCCGTGCGGAATACGAGTTTTGAAAGATTGGTGAGCGAAAGTATTTGCAAGCGCAATAAGTATTAGAACTTCTTTGCCAGCTACTAGAGTAAATAGATGTAGCAATGCGTTGTTGGTTTCTCTAGACCTAGTTAGGCATAAAGAAGATAACTGAATTATTTCTGTGGCAGAAATATTGTAGGGCTTAACAGCAAACCGTCACAATTTCTCTAAAATCGAGAAAAGTGTTGTTTGTGAACCAGTGAACAGTAACGGCAGGGTCACGTCGGTGTCAAGTGACATTTGTGTCAGTGTAAACAGAATAGGCCTGGACTAACAGTTTAATATGTGTTCGTTTGGATAACTTTTATAATTCTACATAATCTGTTGAGGTGAGAATTTACTATATTTTACCATTGGTACTGCAAATACATGTGTGTTTGTTTATCCCCTTCATTCCTGACAGACCACTGTAGATTGTTCAAACCTATAAAGGGTACAGTGAAAGCCCCAGTTGAAAACCTGTCTTGCCTTTGTAGGCATGACAAATTAACTGCGGCAACAGTTCCCCCCCGTTGGAGTGCCGGGGGTTTCAGTATAAATAGTATCCCCACTTTCTGGAAATTTAGTGCTTTAAATTCCCACTGTCGCTGTCTTCCTCATTTGCTCTTTCCCATTCCCGATCTGTCCTACCACTCTGCTATACTATCTTCTTCTTCGCTAGATCAATGACCTACCTTTTTTCTTGAAAACTCTTCCTGGACAAGACTCCTTGTTTGTGTATGGGGTCTGTTGGATCAGCTTGGGAGTGTTGGACGCTTTCTGCCGGGTGGTCACTAGGGCTTCCTATGAATGTACTATTTAGCACTATAGGCATTTTATATGTATGTTTTTTTTTTGATGATTTATAATGATGTTTGTATTCTATTTTGTTTTTGTAATCGGGGAGTTCGCGTAGTTGAGGTCAACCCTCAGCCGTCCCTCGCGTGGGATGTCTTTATTGTAAAGTGACTGGCCGGTGGAGGGCATTCAATTTTCCCACTGGGGTTGTTTCAACAGATCTTTTATGCGGATCGGGGGTTGTCCGGTCCTGATTTGGCTCGGAAGAGTCCGCTGGACCTAAAGCAATAATAAATCAATCAATCAATCAATTCCTGACAGAGCGAGATGATACAGCAGTGCAGCTGGGCGCAGGGTCATTTATTATCGATAATACGTGACGCACTGCTATTAGCTGGTGGTGCAAACTTGACCTAGTTAGCGGAAGTTTTGGGTTTGGGGTTGCTGTATGGTTATTCAGCATGTTGCAGATTCCTGGGTTCCATTGCCTCAGGAGGTCAGACGCCGCAACCACCCGAGCTTCCGAAGGTTCTGCATCCATCTGACCACCCATCCATTCGCCACCATCTCCTCAGTCAGCCAACCTTCCATCAATTTCATTTCAGCTTACCATCCGGAGGGGCAGAACAGGACACGACTTTGACAGCTCTCATCGCAGCACCTTTTTAACCATCATCATCAGCAGGGACGACCACTGGTTATGAACTTTGCTGAAGCCAGTAGTAATTCCGGTCCCACCAGATGATGAAAACATTGAATCTGATTCGAACTTTGAAGGAATGAGGATGAAAACAAAACCACTATCATTATAAAATTTTAATATTTATGCAATTTTGTACAGCTTTAACTGAAAACGATGTTCGTTGAATTTTCGATCAAGGCAAACTAGTGTAAATAATAACTGGAGGAAAAGTTTACTTCGTTGTGTTTCGAGTTTTCCTTATCTTTCAATACTTTGGGTCTATACTTAACTTGTTCTTGGAATGAGACGTAGGGGAGTCACGTCACAAAAACTCTGCACGTGACAGATGACGATAATGATGAGGAAGAGGACGAGGATAATGATGGCAAAAAGTAAACCAGATTTGATAAAATACCACTGTTATGGAAGAAAAGAAGGAGTAGGAGTAGAAGAATGAATGAAGAAGATAAACAACAACAAACTAACAAAGATGAAGTAGTAATAGGTGGTAGGAGGAGGAGTAGAGAAGAATAAGAAGGAGGAGAGGGAGGAGGAGATTGGAAGAACGGGCGATACAACAGTGCGGTGAAGGCTTTAGAAGATTTGAAAAGATGACAAGAAGGTGATGGAATAAAAATGGAAACATAAGAAGGAGGAGTAGGAATAGAAAGAAGGAGTGGGAGTAGAAAGGAGTAGGAGTAGAAAGGAGTAGGAGTAGAAAGGAGTAGGAGTAGAAAGGAGTAGGAGTAGAAAGGAGTAGGAGTAGAAAGGAGTGGGAGTAGAAAGGAGTAGGAGTAGAAAGGAGTGGGAGTAGAAAGGAGTAGGAGTAGAAAGGAGTAGAAAGGAGTAGGAGTAGAAAGGAGTAGAAGTAGAAAGAAGGAGTAGGAGTAGAAAGGATTAGAAGAAAGGAGGAGTAGGAGTAGAAAGGATTAGAAGAAAGGAGGAGTAGGAGTAGAAAGAAGGAGTAGGAGTAGAAAGAAGGAGTAGGAGTAGAAAGAAGGAGTAGGAGTAGAAAGGAGTAGGAATAGGAAGGAGTAGGAGTAGAAAGAATGAGTAGGAGTAGAAAGGAGTAGGAGTAGAAAGGAGTAGGAATAGGAAGGAGTAGGAGTAGAAAGGAGTAGGAGTAGAAAGGAGTAGGAGTAGAAAGAAGGAGTAGGAGTAGGAATAGAAGGGAGTAGGAGTAGAAAGAATGAGTAGGAGTAGAAAGGAGTAGGAGTAGAAAGAAAGGAGTAGGAGTAGAAAGTAGGAGTAGAAAGAAGGAATAGGAAGGAGTAGGAGTAGAAAGAAGGAGTAGAAAGTAGGAGTAGAAAGAAAGAATAGGAAGGAATAGGAGTAGAAAGAAGGAGTAAAAAGAAGAAGACCAAGAAGAGACAGAAAGAATGCGATAGCAGCATACACAACCACCACACTAATACTGCTAATAATGGAGAAGGCCAACGAGTTGTTCGGTCCTCCCTAGGGAGGTAGTAGGTAACGCGTTGTCTCCTGCAGCTTGGAAGATTAACTTCTGAAGGTTTAGTTGTGAGCCAACTGTTAATGTTAGTCCCGACCTTGGCAAGGAATGTCCACTTCATTTTCTTCGTCGTTGGTTGCTGCAGTATAATCATCTGTATCCTTCATCCTGATGTTGTAGCACACATCACCCCCTATCACCACAGAAAGAGAGAGAGGGAGAGACTTTAGACTTTAAACATTAATTATAATTACATGTTACAACGATAATAATGTTAAGCTTACAGCTTATTCCTTCAATTAGTCCTTGCGTCAGGCATCCATGCAACCATACTATATTTATACAATCATTTTACTTATATAAAAATTCAACTATAACAATTTTATAACCGGAACTTTAACATATCTAGACGTTAGCTAAACACTTTAATAATATAACATCGAGAGAGAGAGAGAGAGAAAGAGAGAGAGAGAGAGAGAGAGAGAGAGAGAGAGAGAGAGAGAGAGAGAGTGTGTCTGTGTGTGTGTTCATTCATAATCTATCACACTTTATTTTATTGTTTGTTGTTGTTTTTTGGGGTGGGAGGAGTGATTATTATACCTGAGTTTTATCTGGTTTATTATTATTATTACCCCTTGGGGTCATGAGCAATCTTGCCACTGTAGATTGTTCAAACCTATAAAGGGAACAGTGAAAGCCACAGTTGAAAACCTGTCTTGCCTTTATAGGCAAGACAGATTCACTGCGGCAACAGTACCCCGTTGGAGTGCCGGGGTTTTTCAGTATAAATAGTATCCCCACTTTATGGAAATTTAGTGCTTTAAATTCCCACTGTCGCTGTCTTCCTCATTTACTCTTTCCTATTCCTGCTCTGTCCTTCACTCTGCTATACTATCTTCTTCTTCGCTAGATCAATGACCTACCTTTTTTCTTGAAAACTCTTCCTGGACAAAACTCCTTGTTTGTGTATGGGGTCTGTTGGATCAGCTTAGGAGTGTTGGACGCTTTCTGCCGGGCGGTCACTAGGGCTTCCTATGATTGTACTATTTAGCACTATAGGCATTTTATATGTATGTGTTTAATTGCTGATTTATAATGATGTTTGTATTCTATTTTGTTTTTGTAACCGGGGTGTTCGCGTAGTTGAGGTCAACCCTCAGCCGTCCCCCGCGTGGGATGTCTTTATTGTAAAGTGACTGGCCGGTGGAGGGCATTCAATTTTCCCACTAGGGTTGTTTCGGCAGATCTTTTATGCGGATCGGGGGTTGTCCGGTCCTGATTTGGCTCGGAAGAGTCCGCTGGACCTAAAGCAACAATAAATCAATCAATCAATCATTATTATTATTATGTTTTGTTAGCTTCGGTTGTTTACTTTTTTCATTTTATTTGCTTTGTCTGTCTTAATGTTTTATGCGCTTTGAGCATATATTTTATCTTCATATATGCGCTTTACAAAGTATATTATTATTATTATTTGGTGTGCAATGTACGAAGTACTTCAAATGAGCTGTTATAAGTTCTGTGCTGTTTGGTGGGGCTATAGAGTTAAAGGAAGTCATGATTGTAATTATCATTTAGTGTTATCCTAGAGGTAATTTTCCATGGACGATCGTGTACCCTCCTGGCCTTACTAGTTACTGGTTTGTTTAGTCACAGTCAGTAGTCACATCAATTAATGATAGTCAATTATGACGTTAAGGGCAGTTAGTATTATTGTAAGACCAGTAATGAAGCATGAAGAAGGGCTACTTATACAACAAACCGGGCAAGTACCTGACAAAGCACCGCCCGGACTTTAGCTATCATATCCTATCCTATCCTATCCTATCCTATCCTATCCTATCCTATCCTATCCTATCCCATAACTCGGAGGTCGTTTAACCAGCGTACTCCATCTGTTCCTGTCCTCAGCAACCCTGATTGTTTCGCTCAGTGTCAAATCAGTCCATTCTCGAATGTTGTCCTCCCACCTCTTTTTGGGTCTCCCTCTTCTTCTACCTCCTTGCACTGTGCCTTGCAGGATGGTCTTTGCATGACCTGATGATCTGATGACGTGGCCATACCATCGGAGTTTACATTTTTTCACCACTGTCAGCCCTTTTCCTACACATGTAAATCTAATGTTTTCTCGTTATTCACTCATTGTTGTTATAATAATAATGAGAAGCAAAGGAGTACATCAACCAAAATAATGTTAATTTGGACACAAAGAAGACAAAATACAGTTTTATTTAACAAATTATGGTTGTTTACGTTAATTTTCGTTGTCGTCGTCGGGCAGAGTAAAGTTGAAGATAGCTCAGTGGTCACAGTGCACAATTTGTGAAAGTGCGTTTTGCGCGACGTGGGTTCGAATCCTGATTTCAGCAAACTATTGTGTGATTGCTGGTTATAAGTGGTCAGTGCCTTGAGAAGCTCTCTGAGCTTGAAAGTGCGCTATATAAGAGCATATTGAGGGTAGCAAAAGTCTGACTACTGATTGTATAAGGTCGACGTGATTCATTGGACAGTAACAGGCACTGTGTACACACGCCTCATCATCACCATCTGTCGACACGTAGTTTAGTACCGATCACATCGCATTGATGAGTGTCCTGGTGATTGATGTACGATAGTTAGAATTGACTCGGAAAGGGTGAGGACGAGAACGGAGGTGTATCGAAATGTGGGTGTGTATTTCTGTTTTGTATCTGTCTGTGCGAGTGTTCATAGACTACTTGACTTGATTTAACTTGATCAGAAAGATTCCCCCAAAGTCCTGTAATGTTTGTCGCTTTACGTATAATTTATGCGGAAAACTTGTATAATAGGCACAATGCGAGAGAAATTTTACAAAATGGAAAGCCATTCAAATGCATTCCCCACCTCCGCCACCTTTCCCACACACACACACACACACATACACACGCACACGTAGCGGGAAAGTAAGCATTTGTAAAAGTGTAAATGTTTTGGCGATGCAGTGACTGGGCTGTATTCTAAGGAAGGAAAAGGTAAACATAAAATGAAAGCCCACTCGCAGAACTATTTGCAAGGGGGGAAAAAAATAATCGGCTCAGCCAAATTTTAGATCCAGCACAAAATGGGTTTAGAATATGGTAAAGCACAATGACCTTGACCTTAAAGAAAGTACAAATACGAATGACGTGACATGTTTCGCAGTAGGTAAAGATTCGGCAAAGTAAACATGCTGAATTTCGGTTCATGTATTCTTGAGATAAGGCCAATATGTTTTTGAACAAAACAGTGAAATTCGGATCGTCGGACCCACCCGACGGACAAACCACCGGACTGCTATTGAAGTACATGTATACCATTCTCGACAAAATCGTGGCTCATGATTTGAAATACATGTATACCATTATTGACAAAATCGTGGCCCATGATTAGAAGTACATATATACCATTATCGACAAAATCGTGGCCCATGATTTGAAATACATGTATACCATTATCGACAAAATCGTGGCCCATGATTTGAAATACGTATACCATTATCGACAAAATCGCTTTAGCCGTTTTTGAGATATTGAGCAAAACGTGTTTAGCAACAAAATTACTAGTGACCTTGACCTTTGCAGTTAACGTAAGTAATGTTCCTATGAAGATTAGTCAAAATCTCTTGTGGTTCTTAAGATACGGCATCCAACGGACCGACGGTGGTATGGACAGACAGACTGACAGACACACACACACACATACATACATACATACATATATACGTACATACATACGTACATTTAGCTCTTTCTGTTTCTCGAGTGTTTCAAAGTATTTTCAGACTTATCTATAAATAAGTGCAGGGGTGGGAGAAGGACGGGAGGGGAGGTTACTAAAATTGTCCATTGACAATATTCCCATTATTAAAATCTGTCTGTGGGTGTGAGATTGTACAGCACCACCAACTGTTCCCCAGTCTTACTCTTGCATTTGCTGGCGTTAATGTGGAGCTAGTCCCAAGTTTAGAAGGGCGATAATGCACATGTGGTCAATATATAAAGCACGGAATCCGGCGAAGTTTATTGAGCGAGTTAACACCTGTTACTTAACATGGTGTGAAACGGGGTCATTATTGCGTGTCAATACTTGCACTCGTTATAATACATCATTATCCTTATGCGTGTGTATGTGCGTGCCTGTGTGTATGCTTGCGTGTGTGTGTGTGGAATTGTTTACAAGGCGTTATTTGGACAAACTAATGAACATCTACATCATTTGTTTTAATAATAAATAATAATAATACTACAGGATGCTATGTACGCGACTTTCCCCAAGGCTCAAAGAGCGGCGATCTATACCAACATACACGCTCACCTGTCTCATTTACACTCACACACACCCAATACACATACATCACTCAAACAGGTGGTGTAAAGGCAGAGAGATCGCTATTAGAAGACGGAAGAAAATCTTTATTTTTGAAAGTTTTATATTGACTGCATCCGGTACCGTTATTGAAGGGAGGGTGGAAACCGGAGTGCCCGGAGAAAACCCTCGGTGACCTCAATAATCTCGTACCTAAGTCACATACGTTCGCCCCCTGCGGGAATCGAACCCGCGACCTTCGGCATAGGAAACCGGCGACTTATCCACTGCGCCACGAGGCCACCCCAGTTTTGACAGTACTCAATTGTTTTGACATCAAACCAATGATCCATTAGGGTTAGGGCTGTGGTAAGGGTTAGGGTTAGAGTTCAAACACTTGTAAGTACCTAATAAAAGGGGACGAAATATGACCCATTGTCAACACAACGTATATGGCGTTTCAGGAAAGTCATAATAACGCCGTTAAAACGAATATGTGTGTGTGCGTGTTTATGCGTGTGTGTGTTTGTGTGTGAACTTTAGCATATAGAAATGCTGACGCGGGTTTGTGCGTGGCTATGTGCGTACGCACACTGTTTATTTATTCATGTGTCGTTTGGGTGTAATCTGTTATGACATGTCCTATCCTTATCCCTAGCCCATCCCGTAACTCGGAGGTCGTTGGGGCACCACAGATGATCGCTTAACCAACGTACTCCATCTTTCTCTGTCTTCAGCAACCCTCACAGCTTCGCTCAGTGTCAAGCCAGTCCATTCTCGAATATTGTCCTCCCACGTCTTTTTCTGTTTCTCTCTTCTTCTGCCTCCTTGCGCCGTGCCTTGCAGGATGTTCTTTGCAAGGCCTGATGTTCTGACATTCGAGAATGGACTGGCTCGACACTGAGCGAAGATATGAGGGTTGCTGAGGACAGAGAAAGATAGAATACGCTGGTTAAACGATCATCTGTGGTGCCCCAACGACCTTCGAGTTACTGGATAGGATAGGATAGGAAATACTGAATTAGAAAACAGAGGAAATGGACTGGCTCTCAGGAAGATTTAGGCTTGATTCGTTTTGCTTTTTTGCTCTTTCACTAAGTCTGATGTGCACATTCTGTTAGCTTAAAAATGTGTAA